>CM038793.1:288637182-288793361 GCA_021764765.1 Vicia sativa | reverse complement strand
AATCAATCGATATTGAGCGCAGAACGTACTAACAAGTAAAATAGAGCACGACCTAAATTTATATATATACACATTCATAGCTATCTTTATATATGAATATATTCGATATGTCTGTTTTAAATTGCTATTCTATGACTGGGAAAGTTTCCTCCTTTGGGATTTTAAGAATGATAGATCATGGGATCCTAGTTTTATTATTGTGCTCCAAAGATCCGTGGATCTTCTACATACATATCCCTTAGTGGGAATCAGAGTATCTAGACTCGGATCTACGGATCCTGTTTGTTTGGTCCAGGAAGAAAGAAATTTGCCCGCGCTAATGCAGACCTCAGGTCACTTTATTCTCCGTGTGCATGATGCTGAGAAAGTCGAGCAATCGTAGTTCCACTTATGCTTAGTGGAAAGCAACGGATGTTAAAGAGACAGACAAATGTCATCTTAATGAAAATGTATCTAATCTATTTCATCACATACATTTTTGAAAAGTTTGTTGATTGAAATCTTTCATCGTAAGTTATAGGTGTTTTGCTCGAGGTGCAAGCCGCTACTTACATGTTTAAGAAAGATGTTTGAAAAAGATTAATCTTTAACTGTAAGTTGTGTTTTGTTTCGAGTATATACAAGCGCTACCACTTACAATTAAGAGATGTTTTCGCTGAAAAGAGTTTGAAAAGTTTGAAAAAGTTTCGACCGTACGTGATGATAGATAAGATACTTCTTCCATAGAGATGATAAACGCCTAAATCTCGAGGAGAAATTGATCGATTAAAGGGATGCTTTAAGCCCATGGGTCCTTGTATTATAAGCCCAAGAGGAGGTATCCGAGGGTCATCGAGGGTCCCTGTGCGAAGCTCAAGAGAAGCTATGGTATGGTCGGCTTTGGTTAAAAGGGATTTCACCGAAACCATCCTTTGAATTAAGAGCAATTTCACCGGAAATTATACCGGTTCTATCCTAACGCTGGTGATTCTTTGTATTGGAAGCCCAATAGAGGGTGTTAAGAGATTTCCTATCTCTTCATTGTATGATGCCCAAGAGAAGGCTAAACTCAACGAGGAGTTCTTTGAACTAGCCCAAGAGGAGGTCTGACTCAACAGGGTGATGTCTTATATGAAGTCGGGAGGCTAAACTCGATGAATGAGTTTCTTTTACAAAGCCCAAGAGAAGGCTAACCTGGGGAGAAAGTTATCTTGTATGAAGCCCAAGCTTGAGGCTAAATCATCGACGAATTATCTCAGATAAAGCCAAAGAGGAGGCTAACCGTGGGGAACCTATGGGTTAGACTAATGTTATAATTAGAAGTGGGTATAAACAATGTGTGTGTGTGATATGTATTCACAGGAGTTTATGAAGGAAATATAAACAATGCATGATGTTTATTTACGTAAGTTTATTAAGTAAATATAAACAAGTGTCTGTGAAACGAACGCTTAAAACGGAAGTAACTTGATTATTTTCAAGTTCGAACTGTAGGAAGGAAGAATATACACGAACGAGTATTTATGTACCAGAAAGATGGATGTACATAGGGCCGGGACTTACACCATAAGGGAGGCCCATTGTTGGAAAGCGCTTCACGAATAATGCTCCTTTCAATACCAATGGTATTCAGTGTATAGTACGTACGAAATGTAAACGAACGATCAAAGTTTATTCTAAAAGGTATCCGTGATTATGTATGATAAAAGTTTGTATGAAAATAAATTGATATGTACAAGGAAAAGTATGTATGTACATAAAAGAATGTTGGCTTGTGTATAGACAAGGAAATAAAACAAACGATCAAGTTTGTCTATACTGAGTATAAATAGTATCCGTATGTATGTAAAATTTGTATGTGTTTGAAATGATTTGATATGTACAAAGAAATATTATGTACACAAAAGAATGTTTACGGGACTTACACGAGGGAGGCCCATTGGTTTAAAAGAAGTTTCATCTGAATAATTCTTCTTCTAGAACCAATGGATTCGTGTATAAACAAACGAAAGAAATTTGTTTATGTTTGAATATTAACAATGATTATTTGAGTATGTACAAGTAAAATTAAATATGTACATAAAGGATTGGGACTTACACCAGGGAGGCCCATGATCGATCGAGAAATTCGAGAGAAAACGAATTCGGTTTTATCGCTTAAATCGGATCGATCATGGTAAAAGATGTAAGTTTGATGAAATGTTTTGAAAATGATTTTGAAAGTATTTTGAAATGTGAAGTTGATTTATGAGAAGTTTTGAAAAGAATCTAAGTCGAAAACTTGAAAAATTCACCTTTAAAAGGTGTTTTGAAAAGTGCTCGTAACGCTGCTTTCGCTCGATTAAAATATAATCGATGAAAGTTTTTCTGAAAATTTTGCACAATCATAAAATAGATACATTTATTGACAAGTGTACAAAAATCACCTCAAAACGAGGAGTTTTGATTGGTTAAAAATGTGAAAGTTTTGTAAAAAACATGAAAAATATGAAAGTTTTGAAAAGAATGGTCTTGAGAAGGATCAACTCATGACCATTGGGTGGCTACGCGGGCGTAAAAACCTTAAGGGCGAGCTAGCAACCATCGACAAACGCGCATTTGTGTTTAGGAATCGAAACACGTGTAAACAAGATATTGGAAAATTCAAATATTCAAACTCAAGAACACGCTAAGTTGTTCTTCGTCTCTTTGATCCTCGATTCTCAAATCATGATAAAACCTTGTTTCAAACGAATTGACGAAGTAAAATGAAAGTTGATCGATTTTGAACAACGAACACGATGGCGATGTTAATTGCATTTATTTTAGCCTAACACAACTAAATTTCCGTAAATCGTGATGAACCCTAAAACCGAATTTTTCAAATTAAATGATGTAGTTAATGATTCTTTGATTTTCGAGGGCTGATCGATGATGAGTGCAGAAAGAGATTGGCCAAGAGCTTTTTATTTAAGTTCAAGAAATTATGATATCCAAGTTCATGTTCATACCGCAAGTGGGATCGAATTCAGCAAGAGTGTTTCCAACTTGTTTGTGGATCATTCGAGCTCCGCCGCCTAAGGAAGGTGTGTGGTCTCCTCTAATCAACTCGAACTCCAGCCAAGTCCACCTGCATCAACTGAAAATAGAAACTCGAATTCGTGTTTGAGCTATTACAGATTGTTGTAATGGATCCGGATCATGTCTATGGGGTACATGGAAGGTGTTAGATGATTAGAACACAACTTGTTCCATTAAAACCATGAATTCAATGCTTATGGCGCTTTGGAAGTTTGAAAAATGAAAAGTGATTTCGATTTTACTTGATTTCAGTTTGATTTTAAGTTGTAAACAAGTTTGATAGTGATATTAGAGCATGTTTGACACCAAAGATTTCAAAGTTTCTTCACAAATTTTCAAATGCAAAGTTTCCCAAATATCACTATGTTTTTGATTTTCAAGTAAGAAGAGAGAAAGCATGATTTTGCATTTGCTTTGGTGTCGTTTTAACTTGAAATTGTGATCCATTTATAGGCCAAAGGTTCTGAAATTGTTAGGCACAAGTACATGGCAATTGGAAAATCAAAGATGCCTTAAGGGGTAAGAATGACTTTTCAAAAGAAAAAGGAAGTTTCCTCTTTTTACCATGTGTGAAAAATCTTCAATTTGATTCTATCCCATCTCAATTATATCTAGCTGATATTTATCAGCTCAATGATCAAGTTGGCAAGTTTGTATTGCTTCTAGATGAAGAAAACTCAAAATGACCTATAATTGATGTTTTGAACTTTGAAAATCAAGTTCATGGAGCCTTATGTTTCAATTTCAAAAGTATAGCTAGACTCATGGATTTGAGAGTTCTTGGACATTTTGGAAAGCTTGTTTCACAAGCTACAACTTTCATGTTTTGAGTTTTTCCCAATTCAAAATGGAATTAGGTGAAAAAATGGCATGAAGTTTGGAAAAAATAAGAAATTTCAACACTTAGAAATTTTTCTAAGTATAGAAACTTTTGACTTTTGTTGACTTTTCCAAATTCTTTGATTTTCTATGATCATGATGGATCATTTGAAGTATTTTGATGATGGAAAAGTTTTGTTTTGAAAATTTGACCAAAAGTCAAAGTTTGACTTTTCAAAGTATGAATTTTCATCGATGTTTTGAATCGATCGATGAAGTCCGTGATCTTTGTGATGTTTTGAATCCGTAAATTAGATCAAGATGTTGTATCTAAGATATAATGACCAATCTCATCCAAAAAGTCATTTCTTGCTCAAAAGTCGAGAATACTCATGCCCGATCAAACCCTAATTGGTCGATCCTCGATCGATCTATGAGAAAATGGATATCCGATGATCGAGGTTGATGATTTGATCAAGATAGATCAAATGAGGTGAGAAAACTCAAACCCTAATTGGTTGCCTCTTGAATCGATGAAATCTGATGAAACCCTAATTTTGACCGTGAATGCTACACCCGATTAATGCTCATTCGAACTGCTAGTGATGCAAATGTAAGGTGGTATATTAGGTCAAAAATCGGTATGATGATGCCCCTATTTAAGTTTCTTGAACTGAGAGATGAAGATGAATATCTTCATTTTGATAGGTGTAAAGAGACTTAAATATCGAATACGCAAATTTTGGACCTAAGATACCAAAAGACGCGATGATGCAAAATGATTAAAAAGTTCCACCCAGAAATATCAAAGAAATGACATGTAGGGGAAATTTGTGGATACGTCCTCTGGGAAAGAAAGATTCACAAAACATGTGAATATCCGCTTTTGGGAAACAAAGAGATTACCTTCACACCTCGCGACAATGTTTAAGGTAAGTGAAAATGATATTACCAATTATCACCGTGATAGTTCATGGTAATGAATTCAAGATGTTACCAATTATCAAGTGATAACTATAACAAGGTAAATCTTGAGAAAAACTTGTTATGTATTCAACCAGGAACAATGTACAAATGAAAGAAACAGATTTCAAATGGCTTTAAAGATATTACCAATTATCAAAGAAAGTGATAACTATAACAAGGCAAATCTTTAGAAAATTGTCAGATATTCAATTAGAATAACAAAGGTAAGAAACAGAACTTCAATGAGTTTCTATTTTCTTGATAAAATCTTGTCGAGGATCTCTTTGAAAAGATGCGCATTTTGATCGAAGTCATGTGTTTTCTTTTCGACGAAAAGCAATCACTGAAATTTCATACGGTCATGATTTTGACTCGAGAAGACAAACTTTTATGACAATTTTATGAATGAAGAGAAAGATAAGCTGCTCGACGATGAGGCTATTGCTTATTGTTTTGTTGATTATAGATGTGGTTCTATCCAGAACGAATCGAAAGAAAAGTCAATCAAGACATTATTCCCAATGAGGAATGATCTCACTGGGAATGTGGTAGAGAGAAGAAAATGTCTCATTGGGGTACTCCGGGAAAAAGGAAAATGTATCTTTCCGCTTGGAGATACTCACCGAATAGATCACTTTACATGAGTAAGCGTGATTTATACCAGGATATGGAAGCAAACATTTCAAGGAATGCAAAATGCACGAATGATGCTATTATGTATGAATGTCATGAATGTATATGCATGCTAACACTACTTGACAAAGACACTAAAGAGATATTTGGGAAAAGGACCACGCCACAGCTCAAACAAATATTCAAAGGCAATTACAAAGAATCGGGCGACGCTCATCGATGAAGAATTTAAGTTGATGCTTTAAACTTTCGTGAGAAAGGCACTTCATTGGCAACTTGGTTGGGGATTCTTTGGGATAAGAATACCGCCCTTGATGATTTCTCACGAGGATAAGACTTCAGAAAGGGGCTTTTATCCTTCTGAGACACTTACGAGAAAAATGTCAAGTTCTTTTGGTGTTCATAGTTCAAAGGAAAATTTTTGCTTTTGTTTCAAAATTTTGAAGTAAAATTCATTTAAAACATTTTAGTTTCAAAAGTGATTTTCACAATAAAAGCGTTATTTTGCAAAATGTAATAAAGTAGGAATTGCAAACAAAAAGCACAAGGCTCAAATTTATTGATAGAATGGTAATCACCAAATGCGTGATTCCATGGACTATTTACAAAAGTCGAAATGATAATTTATTGGGAAAAGGCTACATTGAAAGCAAATAACCGCTATTATCCCTAACAACTTTGAATCCAACCGTGTTTGCTTGTAAGACTTGATCAAGATCCGTTGATGGAAAATTCTTCAGAACGATAATGAATCTTTGCGCTTTTTTTTTTGTATCCTTGTTTTTGCCTAGATTGCTTTTTAGGTTTCCAATCCATCGATAATTTCGCTTATTGTCTCTAATTTTGCTGATCGCTTTTCGTGTTTTCAATCCACCCCTATTTTGCCTGCCTCTTTCGGTTTTCGACTTACCGAATGTTTTTTTTTTTTTTTAGACAGTATTTTTGATCAAGATTCATGATGCGGAGTTCATCACCGCCCATGGTGAGAGTCATAGCACCGCCAAAAGCTTCTTTGACAATGGGCCTTCGTAATTAGGAGTCCATTTGCCCCGAGAATCAGTTGAAAAGATGTAATCTTTTAAGCACGAGGTCGCCTTCTAATTCACGAGGTCGACCTTTTGTCAAAAGCTTCTTCATTCTTCTTGATACAATTGTCCATGATACGAGCGGTCAGCGCTTTCTTTGATCAAGTTTAGCTGGTCGATATGCTTCGACACCATTCATTTAAGATATTTGTTTCCATGAGAAACCTCATTGATGGATCTCAACTTCTACGGAGCACTGCCCATGCCGTATACTAGAGAAAAGAGTTGTTCTGGCTGAAGTGCGCATCAAGATACCCACGCAGAGCAAATGGCGATTTCGCGCCGCCTGAGGTGATGACCATTTTCCGGACGATCTTTTGATGTTCTGTTGGTCGCTTCAACGCCGCTCATTTTGGCCGTAAGAGATGAGTTATGATGCTCGATCTTGAATTCCTCACACGCCTTCATCATTTTGTTGTTCAAGTTTGATCCATTTCGTAATGATCTTACTTGGAACTCCATATCGCAAATGAGGTTGTTCTTGATGAACCTCACAACCACTTGTCTTGTGACGCTGCGTAAGATGCTTCACCCATTTTGAAGTAATCAATAGCCACTAGAATGAAGCGATGTCCTGGACGCTTTTGGTTCAATCATTCCAATCATGTCAATGCCCCACATGGAGAAAGGCCACGGAGAGAGAGAATGTTGAGTAGTCGAGGCACATGGATCTTATCCGATAGATCCGCACTTGTGACATCTTTTGACGGTTGTTAAGAATCGATTCCATTGTTATCCAATAGTATCCTCGCTCAAGATTTTCTCGACATTGCATGCCCATTTGAATGAGTTCCAGGACCCTTCATGCACTTCATGGATGATCGTGTCGCTTTCCTGCGACGACCGAAAGCGTAACCATATCAAGTTTCTTTTGTATAGCACATCCTCGCTCAGAAGAAATTCCTAGAAAGCCTCCTTAGAGTTTTCTTATTTTGTACGATGCCCCGAGCGGTACTCGTGTTGAAGGAAACTTTTGATGTCGTGGAACCACGGTTTATCGTCAAGATCGCTATGCAAATACATGCAGTCTTTCAAGGCGTCGATACGGATTTCGGGCATATCATTCCAATCGTTGACTTTGAACATGGAAGATAGAGTAGCAAGGCGTCGCCATCTTTCGATCTCGAGGATATGATGCGCTTCTACTTTGTGAAGAAAGTCAACAATCGCCTCGCATAATCTCGTATGAATTAGACCAAGATGATGAGTTTCATACTTGTCTTTGATTTGATTGATCACAATGAATCTCCATATATGTCAAGGATCTTGATCCTCAAGTCGATGGCTTCTTCGATACCCATGATGCATGCTTCGATGCGATGTTGTTGCAATCGAATAGAATCGGAAAACGGGATATGAGAACCCTGAGTGATGACTACCCCAATTCCATTGCCAAAATGTTAACTGCTCAATCAAAGATTAAGCCCCATCTAGATTCGGATCGGACCTTCTTCGTAGCGTCGTCACAATCTTTCATCTTTAAGTACATAAAACCTCGTGGAAGTCAAACTTGAGAGATTATTTGATCGGTTGATAAGCCAAGTGATCGCGAGAATGCTTCCTTTGACCGCTTTTGCACGCATCGGATGTCATATTCGATAAAGATCCGCCATCGAGCGATTCTCCCTGGCGTGCTTTTCAAAGACGACTTGATTGGATCCATTTTGAGATTAACCAAGTCGTGATTGATCATGGGAGACGCTTGAAACCTACACCAAAGCACAACAGGTTTTCTCGAGCATGGAGTAACGAGTTTCACCCTGTGAACTTTTTACTCAAGTAGTAAATGGCATGCTCCTTCACGGCATCATCTGTCCAAGCACGCAGCCCATGGACTCTTCTAGTACGGTAAGGTACATGATTAGCGGTCTTCCTTCGACTTGAGGGATCGATTGGTGGTTCCGGCGGTATTCCTTGATATCACAAACGCGGCAACGGCTTTCCACACAACCTTTTGATCTTTTGAGAAGCTTGAATATCGGCCCAGTGTGCAATCATCCGAGAGATAAACTGAGATGTAATTCAATCGTCCAAGAAATCCTCTTACTTGCTTTTCCGTATGTGGCGTAGGCATTTCTTGAATAGCCTTGACTTTGTCAGGGTCAACTTCAATACCTCTTTGACTGACGATGAAACCTAGGAGTTTTCCAGATCTTACCCCAAAGGTGCATTTGTTAGGATTCAGACGGAGCTGAAATTTCCTTAGCCGTTGAAACAACTTCAAGAGATAGTTTATATGCTCCTCTTCAGTGTCAGACTTTGCTATCATGTCGTCCACGTAGACTTCGATCTCTTTGTGCATCATGTCATGAAAGAGAGTAGTCATTGCCCTTTGGTAAGTTGCGCCTGCATTCTTTAATCCAAATGGCATTACTTTGTAGCAAAAGGTGCCCCATGGCGTGATGAAGGATGTCTTCTCCATATCTTCGGGAGCCATTCGATCCGATTATAACCGAGAAACCGTCCATGAAGGAAAAGACGTTGAATTTAAAGGCTATCCACCAGCATGTCGATATGCGGTAGTGGGAAATCGTCTTTTGGACTTGCTTGGTTCAGATCCCGGTAGTCAACACACATTCTGACCTTTCCATCTTTCTTAGAGACAGGCACTATGTTGGCTAGCCATTGAGGATACTCAGAAGTAACGAGGAAACCAGCGTCAAGCTGCTTTTGAACTTCCTTCTTGATTTTGTCAGCCATTTCAGGGTGAACTCTTCTCAGTTTTTGTTTAACTGGCGGACACTCTGGTTTTAATGGCAAGTGATGCTCCACAATGTTGGTGTCTAGCCCTGGCATGTCCTGATAGGACCAAGCGAACACATCAACATACTCTTTGAGGAGATTTATCAGTTTGCCCTTGACAGTGCTGTCGAGTGAAGCTCCGATATTTACTTCTTTTTTATCTTCATCCGAACTCAAATTGATTGCTTCTAGAGGTTCTTTATGAGGCTGAATGATCCTTTCTTCGTGCCTTAGCAGTCTAGAAATTTCATCTGGGATCTCTTCTTCAACTTCTTCCTCGGCGACTTCACAGGGGATTTCAAAGTTGGGAGAGAACATAGAGATATTGCTTTCAATGGATTTGTCCATCTGTTAATCTGCATTTTTTTATTTATGTTTGATTATAAAATTCTTTTTTGTGAAAGTGTATGCAGATTAATAATTTTTTTTTGATTGATTTTTTTTTACTTATGTTTTTTAGGATTATCATTTCCAGAAAAGGGTAAAAATGAAAATAAACACAAAGTGTGGAATCAAAACAACGCATTTTATTTATGATTCACAATATGAACAAGGCCCTAAAATACAAACTCATTTGTCTTGGGCAAGACAAAGAGAAATTATTTAAAAGCTAAGCCCTATAAAACATCTCTTCGCTTTGGGCGAGGCGAGAGTTCAAAACAAAAAGCAAAGATAAACTACTTAGAGCTATGAACGTTAGTTCGGACTTCAACGGGTTTCCAATAGTGACGAACTCCTTGGAAATCGAGGTACTCAGGTAATTTTCCACTTGGTTTAACCCTTGAGTAGACTTTGGTTGCTGGTTGAGCAAGCTTTGAAGATTCTGGACGATGGCCCTTGCCTTTTGTGCTGCTAAAGCGATCTTCTTGATTAACAGATCGGGAAGTATGAGATATAGCATTTGTACTTCCTGTTGATCTTTGTGCTGAATACTGGGGGTGTACCTTCCAGTCTTCTGAGTGAAGAGACTCGTTGTCGGCGACACTTTCTAGATCGTATCCCGAGTCGCACTCTCGATCTTCAGTGATCATGTTGATGTAGTGATAACCGGATCCGTTTAGTGAATTCCACAGCGTGTTAAGCGTAGATCTTCATTGGGGATCTCGATTGTCGATTAGGGAGAAAACGTATATTCCTCTTCTGATTGACTAGGGTACTCAAAAGAATCGCCCCATCCAGTGGGCTGGATATCTTCGATCCTGATTTTTGAGCTTTCTGGCGCAGAGTATTTCACCATGTAGTCGAATTTGCCACTTGGTTCTCCCAAGGTATCCCAAACTTCGTAGGACGGGGATTTTCATGACTTTGCAGGACATGTCTTTGAATTGATCACCGGCACGTATAATTCCTCTTGAGACACATATTCGTGGTGTTTAAATAAGTGCTCCACTCAGATCCAGCGAGATCATCTTCATCATCTTCAATGGTTACAACACCAACTTCTTGGAGAACAGGGTTTAAGAAACCCCACTGTTGAATACCTCTTTGATTGGACGAAATGTTTCATCCTTTTGTCTTTGGAGAATACGGTGTGAACCCGAGTCCGGCCGCTTCGTTTGATGATTTGATTACTTGTCCCCAACCTTCATGCCATCTTTCACAATCTGGCCGCTTTATATGAAGAGATAGATGATCTGCTTTTGTTGGTAGATTCATCTTCTAACGGACGCCGAGGAGATGTGTTCCTTCAATGTCATTAGTGTGATGAAGAGAAACGGACAAATGACTTACAAGTAAAGCTTGTTCATCGTGATGGTCACCAATTTTCCATTCACGTGAATTTTAATTTCGTGGAGAGTAAGTTACCGCCTCGCATCATGGATCCAAGGTCTTCCTAGTAGACAACTGTAAGCAGCTGGTACGTCCATGACCTGGAAGGTAATTTGGAAAGTGTGTGGGCCAATTGTCATCGGGAGATCAACTTCCCCAATAACTGACTTTCTTGATCCATCGAAAGCTCTTACTATTATATCATTGAACTTCTTTGGCGTCCCTTTGTAAGCCAAACGAGCGAGTGTCGTCTTCGGCATTACGTTCAAAGATGAACCTGTATCTACCAATACATTGGACAGGGAATCTGATTGACAAATCATTGAGATATGGAGGGCCAAGTTGTGATCTTTCCTTCTTCCGAAGTTCCTCGTCAAGCTTAGATTATTGCAAGTCGTTATGTTGGCGACAATACCTCAAACGGTCCGTAGTCACATCATGGTCTACGTATGCTTGGTCTAGTACCCTCATTAAAGCTTCTCGGTGAGCTTCGGAGTTGAGGAGTAAAGACAGTATTGAAATCTTGGAAGGAGTCTGCATCAGTTGATCTACGACTGTCGCTTTTCTTGACTAATTTTATTATCTCGTCAAAACTGTGTTGATGTTGGCTCTATCGGAGGACCAATATTTATGCTTGGGTTATCTACGGGAATCGTTGTAGGATTCTCGGAAGATATGTCAACTGGATTTTGTCGGACAACAGAACTACAAAGCGGTCTTAGTGGTAACGGTGTGTACTCGCCCACTTCGTGTTACTCGTCCTATCTCTCGTGATGTTGACATTATTGGTAGAGTAGGCATGGGTTTCTCCTTCCCATCCTCTATCGTGGTTGCATTGTATTGGTAAGGAATAGCTTTGGTAGAATTGTATGGAACAGACCGTAAGCAAATCACCAAAGGAGACTCGGGTCCGGAACCATTGTATTCAATCTCCACATGCTTGGGTTTGTTGAAACAAGGGATGATAACGCTTACTTGGGTTTTCCGAGTTGATATCGAGACTAAAAGCTCATGCGAAAAATGCCCTACTGTATTTACGTCATGATCATCTCTGTTTATATAGATTTGTAGATCACCGATGTCTAACAAATGCTGGATATCTGCTCTTATGGTGGAACATCCTTGAATATTCTTGGAGCAGATGTGGCAAGCTGCGTAATCATGCTTAGTGAAGGTGCTCATGGTATCAGTATGCTTCATGGAGATGCACCAAGTTTCCTCTCGATCAGTTTACGATGTGACAAGGTACTGTTGTATTTTCAAGATTAGATTCACTGAGTGTCCACTATGACTGGGAAGTGGATTTTCTTGCACATTCGGACTTGTATTTCTGAAGGAAAGAAGATTAGATTTCACTAATCTCTGTACTTCTGCCTTTAATGCTATGCAATGCTCAAGGTCATGGCCTGGTGCCCCTTGGTGAAAAGGGCAAGATACATCTGTTTTGTACCACCATGGTAATTTTTCGGGAACCGGAGGTGGTGACCTTGTCTGTATCAGATTCTTTTCTATTAGCGCAGTAAAGTTCGTGTACGCCATTGAATTGGGTCGAATGCGTAACCCGAGGCGCACGGTTTTGATTGTTGAACTTGAGCCTGACGAGGGTTGAGTTTGTTGATTTTGTTGGAATCGGAGCAATTCTTGTGTTTGGATTTGTGTTGACGGCGGGCGCTATGGAAGCTACCTGTCGTTGTTGAATGACATTCTTGCGTGGTTTCCCTCGGGAGACCATTCCTATGTCATGTTCTTTTTTCCTTAGGAAACTTGTTCCAACCTTCTTTGTTCCACTAGAAGATCCTCGCTTCCTTGGTTAGGCGTCCGGCTCGAACCCTTCTTCTAATCGCATTCCCATGCTTACCATCTCGGTGAAATCTCCGGGAGCGCTAGCGATCATTCGTTCATAGTAGAATGAGCCTAAAGTATTCAAAAATACCTTAATCATCTCCTTCTCTTCCAATGGTGGGTTGACTTGGGCAGCAATTTCCTCCATCGCGCATATTCCTTGAATGTCTCTCTTCTTCTCGAGATATGGAGCGGAGTTGATCCTATCGGGAGCCATATCCAAGTTGAACTTATATTGCTGTACAAAGGCTTCACCTAAGTCGTTGAATGTTTGTATATTCGTGCTGTCTAAACCCATGTACCACTTCAATGCGGCACCGGTGAGACTGTCTTGGAAATAATGGATTAACAACTGATGATCCTCATTGTATGTAGACATTTTTCTGGCATACATCGTGAGATGACTTTGTGTGGAGTTCCTTTATACTTTTCAAAATCGGGACTTTGAATTTTGCGGTATCCTTACGAGGAACTAAGCAAAGATCTGGCGTTTTCCCAAACAATTCTTTCCTCGAATCGCTTTTTATCTCAAACCGAATTTTGAGAAGTTGTTCCGGAGATTCTCCATCGAACCACGTGGATTTGAGCACGGAGTATAGTGAACTTCTTCGCCTATAGCGGCGTGTACTACCGAGTTCGTCATGATCGGTTGAGAACCGCATTGTTACTTGTGGAAGAGTTACTCCACGTTGCGGAGTAAATGTAGAGTTTTGCTGCAAAGTAGGTATTTCAAGCGAGGTTGTTTGAGAAGTCGGTTGGCGAATTCCGATGCCAAAGTTGAAAGGCATGCCCCATGGATAGCCTTCCGCATCAAGAGCGAGCTACTATGCGGCATTGAAACCGAGTAGTAGTATCCTCTCGAAATTGCTGGTTGATTTTGACCGCTCGATGTTGCTTGTTGCTTTGCGGCCAATGAGTTGACCAAAGATGTGAGTCTCTCCACTTCTTCTTGCGTGTTGTTACTGTATACGGAGTTCAACGTTATCTTGCTCAAATCCTTCCATTACTTTTCTTCTTTTGATCTAGTATCGACGCTCGAGTTCCGTGGACGCGTCGAGAAACTCTAAGACGCGACACTGATGATTTTTCCTATCTATTCAAACTGCTTAAGTGCCCAAGCTCAAGCTATTCAAGCTGTGCAAGCATGAAACTGTGCAAGTATCAGACTCTAGACAATAGACTTAAATGCAAAGTATGATGCATGGATATGATTGTAAAGAAAGATTTCCAAAGAATTTATGCTAAAAGAGATATTTCTGGCAAATATTTGGATGGAAAACACGAATTTTATTGATTATTGAAAGAAGATTACAACAATTGTTCTTTGTTGGAGCATTGCTCACACAAATGATAAAATAAATGATAAAAATACAAACTAAATTGAACTAATTAAATGTCTTTGTCGGATGAAGATCCAAAGGCTTGATGCAGCTTCAACTTCAGGATTTCTTTTCCATAGTGAGCTTTTAGTTCAGCTTTCTCGGCTTTTAGCTTGTTGATGACTCTCTTCCACTCGTTGGGAGCGGATCGCTGGTTGTCATCTCCTCAAGCTTTCTTTTCCTTTCCTTGACGTATCTCTAGATTGCGTTATCCTTTTGGCGAATCTTCTCATCTTTCTCCATGAGCCATTCATCCTGGAAGTAAAGCGTCTTTTCATGATCTTTGACTTGCTTCTTGAGCTTTTCATTCTCAAGATTAGTCTTAAGGAATTTGTTTTCCAAAGCCTCTTTCTCAAACCTTATTTTGGTCAAGGCTTCTTGGTATTCTCCCACAGCTTCGACGGGAAAATTTGTTGATTTGGAAGCGATCGAGAACATGGGATCCTCATAAGCGTAAGGCATTCGAAATTCCTTCGCTCTTTTCTTTACCCAAGAAGTGTAGGTTTCCACGGCTACACAATTCTTTGCCTTCCCTTTTTCTTTCCTTCGGATGTGATGCCAAGCTTTGATCATCCTAGCTTTTAATCCCTGAGAATCCTCTCCTTCGTGATAGAAGTAGCTTTCTACTGTAAATCCAAGAGGTTTACTAGAGTTTGCGTATCCGAGTTGACGTCTCGCCAGGAAGGGGTTGTAGTTGATCCTCCTTTGTACCGATGAGAGGTACGCTGGCAAATTCTCCACACTCTCAATGATTTCCATCTCATTGTCGCCAAGGTATACCAATGGATATCGTGTTTGTAAGAGACATGAGTCTTGAGACCAATGCCACTCGCCTTTGTTTTCGCGGAAGATAGGAGATTTAGGCAAATGTGAGGTAATCCATTTGAAAAATAGAGGTACACAACACACGATAGTTCCTCCTTGACGATTCGTGATGAATAGAGACGACGTGTCACCAAGCAGTGGGAACGGATTTCCAATCGAAGATCCTTATGGCGTTGATATCAACGAAATTTGGGACGTTGGGAAACAACACCAATCCATAGAGGAGTAAAGCTAAAATAGCTTCAAAGGCTACCATACTACCGGCCAGAGAATTTGAGAGCCTTCTCCATTAGGAATTTTGAAGTTAGTCCTAAGAGTTTTCCTCCGTAGTTAGGTTTTTGTCTATCTCGATTTCTTTATGTGAGTCATTGTTGCAATGATCGGTGACTTAGGAATGGCTTCCAAACCATTGAAAGGTACTTTGTCCGACATCGAGATACCTAGGATACGCTGCACTCTTCCAAAGTAGGCATCAATTGATAATCGTGGAAAGTGAAACAATGATAGATGGATCGTAGAACGAACGAAAGTTTTGAGAAGTCCTTCATCGACGTTAGCTCGTAAGAGTTAAAAGAGTTCCATAGTTTTCAAATCCGAGGGATCTTCTACCAAGGATGCTAACTCTTTCAACTTTCCTACGTGAATTCTAAAACTATCTCTTGGTGAATCTTCCTCCGACATCCATCACTCTAACCTAAAATATTTTACAAAGAAAAATCTCTAAATTCTTTGGAAATGGGAGAGAAATGAAGTTTTTTTTGAATGAATGAATGCATGCATGAATGCGACAAACATGGTTAGTAGTTATACACACGGCAAGCGCTCAAGTCACGAGCATGAAGCCAACGATAAGAATCAACGTGGTTAAGTTCTAAGGGCTTATTCATATGTGAAACGGGTTCTACTGATAATACAGGCTCAACACTCCTCTTTGAAATATTATCGAATTTGTTGAATACTCGATGGTCCAATAATATTTTTCAAGAGAAACTCGCCTGATCGTAGTCTCGCATGACAATTACTCTAGGCTTACACCGAATAATCTCGGCACTACATCCTAAATGGCCAGGATGGGTTATGTGTTCTACAGTCCACTCAGCTTCTCGAGCTCCCTTGAAAGCAAAATGTCTTCGCAAATACTTGCTAAACACAATACCCCCAAGACAACCTCCACTGAGAGGGAGATATTAACTTCGTAAGTATTGAGACTTCTCACGTATTAATACCTCCACCTAGATCTTAAAAATGTTTCTTAAATCCGGGTTAGGATTTCTTTCCATCAGATGAAATCACGAAAACACACAATAAAGAAAAATAGATATATGCAAAACATAAAAGCTTATCCCCTTTCTTTTCTTTTTGAAAACAAAAAAAAAATCTTGGTGCTCTTGAGCAGAGTCACATTTTATTTTGAAAATCAAAGTTTCAGCGTACTCCCCAGCAGAGTCGCCATTTTTCCTGTTCGCGTTAAAAGGTGACGCGCTAGAGGATTTGAACGTGAATTCAGATTCTCTGGCTCGTAATGATTTACTCTTTTGATTTGTTTATAAAAATGCCGCGAGCATCAAGCTTTATTATTTTCAACACAAGAAAGATGATTTAATGATTATGAAAAGGGAAAGTCAGAATACCCTCAATTGATATTGATATGCGAACGACTAGCGCAAACTAGACGCAACGCATGGGAGATTCGAGGGGGATTGTTATATAAAGGGAATAGATGGAGCACCCTAAATATATATAGTTATCTATAGCTTTATATATGAATATATTTGATATGTTTGTGTGTTTTAATTGCTATTTCTATGATTGGGAAAGTTTCTCCTTTGGGATTTTAAGAATGATAGATTATGTGGGATCCTAGTGTTTGTTATTATTGTGCTCGCAAAGATCTGTGGATCTTCTGCATACATATCCCTTAGTGGGAATCAGAGCATTTGTAGCTCGGATCTACAGGGATCTATGGTTTGTTTGGTTTGAGGAAGAAAGAAATTTGCTCAGCAAGGATGAGACCTTGTGCCTACGTATTCTCAAAAGGATGTTGAGAAAGTCGAGCAATCGTAGTTCCCACTTATGCTTAGTGGAAAGCAACGGATGTTAGTAAGAGATGCATAAATGTCATCTTAATGAAAAATGTATCTAATCTATTTCATCACATACATTTTTGAAAAGTTTGTTTGATTGAAATCTTTCATCGTAAGTTATAGGTGTTTTGCTTGAGTGTACAAGCGTTACCACTTACATGTTTAAGAAAGATGTTTGAAAAAGATTGAATCTTTTAACTGTAAGTATTGGGTGTTTTTCTTGAGTATACAAGCGTTACCACTTACAATTAAGAGATGTTTTCGTTTGAAAAGAGTTTGAAAAGTTTGAAAAAAAGTTTTGACTGTATGTGATGTGATAGATAAGATACTTCTTCCATAGAGATGATAAACGTCTAAATCTCGAGGAGAAATTGATTGGATTAAAGGGATGCTTTTAAGAAGCCCATGGGTCCTTGTATTATAAGCCCAAGAGGAGGCATTCCGAGGGTCATCGAGGGTCATCGAGGGTCCTTGTATGAAGCTCAAGAGGAAGCTATAGGGTATGGCTGGCTTTGTGTTAAAAGGGATTTCACCGAAACCATCCTTTTGAATTAAGAGCAATTTCACCGGAAATTATACTGGTTCTATCCTAACGCGGTGATTCTTTGTATTGGAAGCCCAATAGGAGGCTGTTAAGAGATTTCCTATCTCTTTCATTGTATGATGCCCAAGAGAAGGCTAAACTCAATGAGGAGTTCTTTTGAACGAAGCCCAAGAGGAGGCTGACTCAACAGGGGAGTGATGTCTTATATGAAGCCTAAGCGGAGGCTAAACTCAGATGAATGAGTTTCTTTGTACAAAGCCCAAGAGAAGGCTAACTCTGTGGGGAGAGTTATCTTGTATGAAGCCCAAGCGGAGGCTAAATTCATGTTGTGGATGAATTATCTTGTATAAAGCCCAAGCGGAGGCTACAACCGTGGGGAACCTATTGGTTAGACTAATTGTTATGTTATAATTAGACAGTTGTATAAACAAGTGTGTGTGTGTGTGATATGTATTCACAGGAGTTTATGAAGGAAATATAAACAATGCATGATGTTTATTTACAGAAGTTTATGAAGTAAATATAAACAAGTGTCGTGAAACGAACGCTTAAAACGAGCGTAACTTGATTATTTACAAGTTTGAACTGTACAAGGAAGTGAATATGTACACGAACGAGTATTTATGTACAGAGAAATATGGATGTACATAGGGGTTGGGACTTACACCATAAGGGAGGCCCATTGGTTAGAAAGCCACCGAATAATGCTCCTTTCAATACCAATGGTATTCGTATATATGCACGAAACAAACGAACGATCAAAGTTTATCTGTAAAAGGTATATGTATTATGTACAGATAAAAGTTTGTATGAAAAGAAATTGATATGTACAAGGAAAAGTATGTATGTACATAAAAGAATGTTGGTTTGTGTATACACAAGTGAAATAAAAACAAACGATCGAAGTTTGTCTATACTTGAGTATAAAAGTATCTGTGTTATGTACAGATGAAAATCTGTATGTGTTTGGAAATTATTTGATATGTACAAAGAAATATTATGTACACAAAAGAATGTTTATGGGACTTACACCGTGAGGGAGGCCCATTGGTTTAAAAGAAGTTTCATCGGGAATAATTCTTCTTCTAGAACCAATGGATTCGGTGTATAAACAAACGAATGAAAACAAACGAAAGAAATTTGTTTATGTTTGAATATTAACAATGATGATTTGAGTATGTACAAGTAAAATTAAATATGTACATAAAAGGATTGGGACTTACACCATAAGGGAGGCCCATGATCGATTGAGAAATTCGAGAGAAAACGAATTCGGTTTTATCGTTTAAATTGGATCGATCATGATAAAAGATGTAAGTTTGATGAAATGTTTTGAAAAATGATTTTGAAAGTATTTTGAAATGTGAAGTTGATTTATGAGAAGTTTTGAAAAGAATCGGAAGTCGAAAACTTGAAAAATTCACCTTTAAAAGGTGTTTTGAAAAGTGCTCAACGCTGGCTCGATTAAAATATAATCAGATGAAAGTTTTTTCTGAAAATTTTTGCACAATCATAAAATAGATACATTTATTGACAAGTGTACAAAAAAATCACCTCAAAATGAGGAGTTTTGATTGGTTAAAAAAAAAGTGAAAGTTTTGTAAAAAACATGAAAAAATATGAAAGTTTTGAAAAAGAATGGTCTTGAGAAGGATTGAACTCATGACCATTGGGTGGCTACGTGGCAGAAAACCTTAAGGGCGAGCTAGCAACCACTGGGACAAACGCGCATTTGTGTTTAGGAATCAGAAACACGTGTAAACAAGATATTGGAAAATTCAAATATTCAAACTCAAGAACACGCGCGCTGTGTTCTTCGTCCTCTTTGATCCTCAGATTCCTCAAATCATGCTAAAATCCTTGTTTCTCAACGAAATTGGACGAAGTAAAAATGAAAGTTGATCGATTTTGAACAACGAACACGATGGCAGATGTTAATTGCATTTATTTTAGCCTAACACAACTAAATTTCCGTAAATCGTGATGAACCCTAAAACTAAATTTTTCAAATTAAATGATGTGTAGTTAATGATTCTTTGATTTTCTTGAGGGCTTATGATCGTGATGAGTGCGAAAGAGATTGGCCAAGAGCTTTTTATTTAAGTTCAAGAAATTAGGATATCCAAGTTCATGTTCATACCTGCAAGTGGGGATCGAATTCAGCAAGAGTGTTTCGAACTTGTTTGTGGATCATTTGAGCTCCATGCCTCTAAGGAAGGTGTAGAAGTGGTCGCACTTCTTGAATCAACTCGAACTCTCCAACCAAGTCCACCTGCATCAACTGAAAATAGAAACTCGAATTCGTGTTTTGAGCTGTTACAGATTGTTGTAATGGATCTGGATCATGTCTATGGGGTACATGGAAGGTGTTAGGATGATTAGAACACAACTTGTTCCATTAAAACCATGAATTCGAATGCTTATGGCAGTTTTGGAAGTTTGAAAAATGAAAAGTGATTTCGATTTTACTTGATTTCAGTTTGATTTTAAGTTGTAAACAAGTTTGATAGTGATATTAGAGCATGTTTGACACCAAAGATTTCAAAGTTTCTTCACAAATTTTCAAAATGCAAAGTTTCCCAAATATCACTATGTTTCTTGATTTTCAAGTAAGAAGAGAGAAAGCATGATTTTGCATTTGCTTTGGTGTCATTTTAACTTGAAATTGTGATCCATTTATAGGCCAAAGGTTCTGAAATTGTTAGGCACAAGTACATGGCAATTGGAAAATCAAAGATGCCTTAAGGGGCAAGAATGACTTTTCAAAAGAAAAAGGAAGTTTCCTCTTTTTACCATGTGTGAAAAATCTTCAATTTGATTCTATCCCATCTCAATTATATCTAGCTGATATTTATCAGCTCAATGATCAAGTTGGCAAGTTTGTATTGCTTCTAGATGAAGAAAACTCAAAATGACCTATAATTGATGTTTTGAACTTTGAAAAATCAAGTTCATGAAGCCTTATGTTTCAATTTCAAAATTATAGCTAGACTCCATGGATTTGAGAGTTCTTGGACATTTTGGAAAGCTTGTTTCACAAGCTACAACTTTCATATTTTGAGTTTTTTCCAATTCAAAATGGAATTAGGTGAAAAAATGGCATGAAGTTTGGAAAAAATAAGAAATTTCAACACTTAGAAATTTTTCTAAGTATAGAAACTTTTGACTTTTTGTTGACTTTTTCAAATTCTTTGATTTTCTATGATCATGATGGATCATTTGAAGTATTTTGATGATGGAAAAAGTTTTGTTTTGAAAATTTTGACCAAAAGTCAAAGTTTGACTTTTAGTGAGATGAATTTTCATCGATGTTTCGAATTGATGATGAAGTTTGTGATCTTTGTGATGTTTTGAATCCGAAATTAGGTCAAGATGTTGTATCTAAGATATAATGACCAATCTCTATCCAAAAAGTTATTTCTTGCTCAAAAGTCGAGAATACTCATGCCCGATCAAAACCCTAATTGGTCGATCCTCGATTGATCTATGAGAAAAATGGATATTTGATGATCGAGGTTGATGATTTGATCAAGATAGATCAAATGAGGTGAGAAAACTAAAACCCTAATTGGTTGCCTCTTGAATCGATGAAAATCGATGAAACCCTAATTTTGACGTGAATGCTACACCGATTAATGTGCTCGATACAATGATGCAAATGTAAGGTGGTATATTAGGTCAAAAATTGGGGTATGACAAACCGCATATGAGATGTCCGGTCGAGTGAATGTTAAGTATTGCAATGCTCGCAAGGCTACGATATTCGGTTGGATCATGGTGGTTACCGATGAACCACGAGTTTCTCATGGTGTGGGGATGGTTTGCAGGAGGACATACCACTGTTCGATAATTTCTTCGCATATTTCTTTTGAGAAAAAGGCCTTCGGATGTTTGGTGACGTAAATACCCGAAAATAACTTAAAGGCCCCGGATCCTTCATGGAGAATTTGGAACTCAATTGTGCCATGATAGATTCTCTAAGAGTGTCGATGATGCAGAAGAATAATGTCATCCACATACAAAAGAATATAAGCTATATCATTGCCATGATGATATATAAAGAGAGTGGTCAAAAATCGTGAGAGAAGCCCATTGTAGCTACATAATCGAAAGCGTTGGTACCAGCGAGGTGCTTGTTTGAGACCATATAGAGATTTCTTCAATAAATAGACATGATCAGGAAATTGAGAATGATGAAATCCAGGAGGTTGATGCATGTATACGGTTTCATGAAGGTTCCCATGCAAGAAAGCATTTTTAACATCTAATTGATGAAGACATTATGATTTAGATAAAGCAACACTTAGAACCGTTCGAATGGTAGCCGGTTTGACCACCGGGATGAATGTGTCACCACAATCAATACATGTTTGTTGATTTGCACCATTACCTACAAGGCGAGCTTTGTATCTCTCAAAAGATCCGTCAGATTTCTTTTTATGCCTGAAAATCCACAAACTTCGAATAACATTAGCATTAGACGGACGAGGAACTAAGTCCCACGTCTTATTTTCAATAAGAGCATCATATTCGTCTTTCATGGCCATTTTCCAATTTTGATCATTTAATGCATCAATGGGATTTGTAGGTTGAGGGGATATGGAGGTTGAGGTTGATGTATGGAGATTGAAGAGTTTGTGAGGTTTGACAATACCGTGTTGGGCTCTGGTTGTCATTTGAGGGGAGAGGGGCTGATTTTATTATGAAGGTGGAGGAGTCAGAAGTGATGTAGTGGATGGGGATGAGACGATATTTGGTAATGATGGGTTTAGAGGTGATGTTGTGGATGGGGCTGATGTTATGGTGAGGTGTGATTGTGGGAGGGTGACGAAGGCGAATTAAAAGAAGATGGTGATGGTTGGTAAATGTTTGTTTGAACTGGTGTAGTTAGGGGTGAAGTGCGATTTTGATGGTTAGAGGAGGGAGCACTATAGGAATAGGATGGAAGGAAGGGTGTGTCGTCATCCAAAAAATTATAACCAACCGTTGTAGGAACATTTAGATTAGAAAACGGAAGCTTAGTTTCATCAAAAATGACATGCCGGGAAATAAATATTTTACGGCTAGATAAATCATAACATTTATATCCTCTATGATTTGAGGGATATCCTAAGAAGACATAAGGTGTAGACCGAGCTTGTAACTTATTTCTATATGATGAAGGGATGAGAGGATAGCAAAGACATCCAAAGACACGAAGGTGAGTATAGGCCGGATCTTTTTGGTAGAGTATTTTAGTGGGTGATTGGAGGGAAAGCTTTTTATTTGGAAGGATATTATGTAGGTAAGTGGCCATGTGTAGTGCATGATGCCACATTGATGGAGGTAAAGAGGCATGGGCGAGAAGGGTACGGATGATGTTGTTTATGGTACGAATTTTTCTTTCGGCTTTTCCATTTTGTGAGGAGGTGTGAGGACACGAAAATATAAAAGACATTCCATTTTTTTTACAAAAATTATGAAACATAGTGTTATCATATTCTTTACCGTTGTCACATTGGAAACATTTAATTTTTCTTTCAAATTGTGTTTCAATGTGAGTTCTAAATTGAAGAAAATGGAATGAACACGAGATTTTGTATGAATTGGAAAAGTCCATAAAAAATTTGTGTAATCGTCAAGAAATAACACATAGTAACGATGACCTTCTGAACTAAGAATTGGTGAAGTCCAGAGGTCGCTGTGCACAATATCAAAAGGCATAAAAGTACGAGACACAGAGCTATAAAAAGGCAATTTTATTTGTTTTCCAAGAGGGCATGAATTACAAAAGTAATTGTTCCGAGACTTATTACATTGGAGAAAGTTGTCTCTGTGTAGAGAACTTAAGATAGTAGCTCCTGGATGTCCTAAACGGTTGTGCCATAATTCTGTGGATATTGCGGCAAAGGTGGATGGTGGTAAGGTTTTATTAGGTGGTCTTGTGGCAATGGGATAGAGGTCACCAGAACTGTTACATCTCATTAACAGTATTCCTGTCTGAAAATCCTTCACAGAAAAACCAAAAGGATCAAATTCAACCGACACATCATTATCTATGGTAAATTTACGAACAGAGATAAGATTTTTTATGAGTTTTGGTGCATGTAAAACATTAGGTAATTTTAGTAAATGAAGGGAATTTGGTAATGATGCATGTCCACAACCAATTACAAGAATATTTTGACCACTACCGACAGTAATATTATTACTCATATTGAAATAGGACGAGAGATTACCTCCGTTGGCCGTCATATGCGAGGTTGCTCTGGTGTCCATGTACCACTGATCATCAGGAGTAGAAAGTGAGAGAGTATGCATGGCAGCTTGAATATCTGTTGGAGCATATGAGGAGGTTGGCGTTGTGTTGGCGACATAAGCTTGATGAGATGGCTTGGGACCAAGGATGTCGGGTTGTTCCTTTGGATTTCTTGCTATTGGATACGGACAAGGTGGTGTAGCCCATGGTTGCCATGGCGGGGAGCTCCATTGTTGATATTGATTTGGGTATGGCGGATAAGCCCACTGCTGATGCGGGTAATATGGTGAAGGTCATTGTTGTTGCGGAGCACGACCTCCGCCACGTCCATTGTTTCGCCCTCGGCCTCGTCCACGTTGTCCTCTGCCATTGTTTCGGCCACCACGGTTGTGGTTACTGTTGTTACCGCGGTTAGGACGGGATGCCGATGAATTAACTGATGTGTCATTGTGAGACGCCATGAAAGATGAATTTTATCGAGCTTGACACTTTTTCTGCAGGTCTTGTTTCTTCCAAAATGATCATGGAACGAGCTTTATAGAACCGAGGAAGTGAAGCATGACGAATTTGAGATCCCACAAGAGCATATGCATCGGTTAGTCCCGAATGAGTTGAAGAACTAAACGCTCATTCGATACAGGGCACCAACATTAGCGAGTTGATCGAGAGAGATTTGAGATGTCGAGGAGGAAGCATCGAGAATTGCTCCATATGAGTTTGCGAAAATTCTTGCTCTAGGTAGAGCCCTAGAATTCTTGTTATCATAAAAGATGTCGAATAAGCGATTCCACGCGATTTCGGTGGAATTATGTTCGATGATAGTGTTGAGAAGATCATCGGAGATTGTTCCATATATCCATCGCAAAACAACGGCCGAGACGGGCCATAATTGTGGATCGGTAGTTTTGAGAGAGGATCCGCGGTGGTTCGGAGGGATTGATATGGTCAATTACTTGAAAACTCGAGCATGAATTTTGAAAAGTTCGACCACGTGTTATACGTGCCATTTTCAATGCTCGAGTAATCTTGATGAAATTAGTAATATTTAGGACGAGAGGGGGTGAATCGGCGAGGAGTAGGTGGTGGAGGGTGTATGACCGGATGATTTCGGGGAAGAGTTGTTGTTAGAGAAATCAGAAGTGGTAGTCATGGCTGTTTTGCAGTAGTTGAAGAGAAAAAGAATGAGGGATAGAAAGGAAGAAGGTTTACGGCTGATTTTAGGGTTTGGAACAAACCAAGCTCTGATACCATGTAAGATAATTTAGATTGTGCCTTTTCATTCATCTGATAGTCATTTATATACACAATACAAATATGTGGTTATGATTCTAATAATCATATGTAATCAATACCAATAATAATCTTTCTATATTTACATGTCTAATAAAATTGTTAATATTAAAACTTTTGTTACTTTCCAATGGTAAAATACATTATTGGTTGCTTACATTTTTTTTCCTTATAAGGGAGATTTTGTCCTATTAAAAGGTTAGAGGTGGGAAAAAATGGATGTGACTTTTGCATGTTGTCTTTTATTGTTAGTTTGCTTTCTTCTCAATTTTTTATCTTATTATAATTTAATTAGATCATCGCTACAACGAGAAGACATGAAATAAATTGATGAAAATTAAAAGCACATTTTTAAATTAAAAAAAAAATACTCTGCCCTTCTTGATGATTCAAATCTTTTTAAATAAATTAGAATAGAATTTTTTTTTGGGGGGTTACTTTAGCTTGATGATCTAAGTTTGTTTATTTTTATTTCAAAGTAAATTTTAAAATCAATTTTAGGCTTAATTTGACCCTAACAATAACAACCTGCTAATCCTATGATTTTCATGAAAAGTCATTTCATCTGTGATATCTTAATAATTTGAATTTTTTATTTCCATTTATTAAATTAATTCGACCGTAATGGTCTTTCATCTATCTTACAATATTTTGAAATTTTCATTATATTTTGAAATAAATAAACTTTAGTTACAATGGAATATTTTGAAGAAGAGTTGAACGAGGCAGTGAGTCCCAATGGACAATGTCTTGACAACACTTGTTTATCTTTGTATATTCTTGCATTCTTAGAATTTCAAGTTCCAATCCACGATTTGTCAATTCTCTCATTGCTTCAAGATGCTTTTCTTTCCATCCCTCACTTCACCTCTATAATGGTTCTTCCTTCCTCCTCTCTCTCTCTCTAAATCATATGCAAGCTCAGAGCCGTCTTTCAAGATATGTAAAATGGATTATTATAGAGACTAAAATTTGATACGGTTAAATTTGTGACTAAAAAGATTTCATAAAATATTTATTACAGTTAAATTATAACAAAATATGACCTCTGAAACTTAAGACGGCTCTGTACAATCTTGTTTGACACATTTTTACGGGTTTGTACACATTTTTAATATTTGAAATGAAAACAGGTTGATGATGAAAGAGGAGTGAAAAGATGGAAAGCAGTTGAAGTGAAGTTGGAGGAACATATCATTGAACCTAAATTCATTGATGATGTAACGTCAAATGATTCATATGACAATCATTTTGCTGACTATATATCAAGGATGTTAATGGAGAATCTATCATCCACAAAGCCTTTATGGCAAGTTCATGTAATCAAATACCCTACAAGCAATTCTGCAGGAACTTTGGTGTTCAAATTTCATCATGCAATTGGAGATGGTTATAGTCTCATGAGTGTTATTCTTTCTAGCCTACGAAGAGCTGATGATACTTCACTCTCTTTGTCCTTTCCATCTCTTAAATCATCTTCGAAACCGAAAAATACTAGCCGATTCGTGAAGAGAATGTCTCAGTTTCTCTCCATGCCTATCAATTTTGTGTCTGAGCTTGGATGGAGTCTTCTAAAAAGTACATTGTTTGAAGATGATGAAACTCCAATAAGGTCTGGAGTTGAAGCGGTTGAGTTTCGCCTATCAAGTTATCAAATGTCGTGTTTTCGATGAATCATATCAAAGAAATTAAGTCTAATCTTGGAGTGGTAAGATTATTTTAGGCTTCAAATATGTTGTTTACTCCTACAAATATAATGAACTTTGTTTATATATATTGCAGACGATAAATGACGCTATTACCGGAATAATCTTCTACGGGATTAGGCTTTACATGCAAAGTATTGACTATAAATCAAGAGCATTGAACTCAACTGCATTGGTGATAGCAAACACAAGGAAAGTTAAAGATTACCAGAGAGTGCAAGATATGTTCAAGACTGCAAAGGGTGATTGGGGTAACCAGATTACATACTATCATGTGTCGGTGCCGAAATTACAAGACATTCCAATTTCAAGTCCACTTCAATTTGTTAGGAAAGCACATACTTCAATCAAGAGGAAGAAAAATTCTCATGCTCCTCCTTTGATTACCAAGCTTCTCCGGATGAAGAATAAGCTTGAAGGTCCTGAGGTGAGTTTATATTAATACATAAATATAAATAAATGTTGTCGTCAGAGATTGAACTATAGACCAGCAATTTACACTCATTTAACATAATTTTTGATGATTTCTAGGCTTTGGCTAAATATATACACGGAACAATGAGAAAATCAAGCTTACTGATATCGAATGTGGCTGGACCAATTGAGCAGATGGCTTGGGCAAATCATCCTATAGGAGGCTTCTTCTTTACGTTGGCTGGTATTCCTCAGGTAACTTCACTCTCTTTCTTTTGTATTCAAGGACTTGGAGTAGACACAAAGTATATGAATTGTTAAGAGAATACTCTACTTTGTTTGTTGCAGAGCCTCGTCATTACAATCATGAGTTATATGGGAATGCTAAGAGTAACTGCTGCAACAGAAGAAGGATTCATAGACGAGCAAAAGTTCATGCAGTATCTCAACAATGCGTTTGAGATGATACATCATGAATCGATTGCTAAGGAGAATATCTCAAAATGGAACAAGTTTTGTAAGTATAATTTGTAATATC
Organism: Vicia sativa; assembly: GCA_021764765.1. Classification (NCBI taxonomy): domain Eukaryota; kingdom Viridiplantae; phylum Streptophyta; class Magnoliopsida; order Fabales; family Fabaceae; genus Vicia; species Vicia sativa. The sequence continues at coordinate 288,765,447 of CM038793.1, read as the reverse complement.
CATTTTGTAAGGACATGGAAGTGGGATCATATATGCTTCTGGTATCACATATTTTTTGTTTCACTTGACAGTTAGGAGTAAAAGAAAGATATAGTTCATGTTATGTCTTACCTATGTACAATTTTTATACGCTATAAACAAGGATAATTAGTAAGCAATTGTCACTAAAAATGGTAACCATATATATAGTACATACTATCATGTGCCACTGCCACTTATATTTCTTTGAGACAGAGAAATAGTAAAGCTTATAATGCAGTAATGCTGAAAACTCTTGACAATGCACTAAGTAATAGAAACCAGTGATGGAGACATACTTTCATAGCAGAAATGGAACTGATATGTTAAGTGTTTTGACATGCACAATATATGTAGATGTTGCATTCTTCTCTAATGAGAATGATCTGTCTTGTGAAATTGACAATGAATTGCCAAATTACTTTAAGATGTCCTATACATCTTTGTAACTTGAAGGTATTTATTCTAGTACGGACCGACGTCCTCAATACAAAAGGTCAAATGAAGCAATTGATCCACAGGAAGAAAGGCCAATATGCAGAATTCCACCAACAAAACTTTAGTTCGAGTACAACATGATCGCGATCGAAACACCTACACCTAGAAAATGGAAGCCAAAAAAAGATGGGTGAAATAACCCACTCTTCAACTTCCTCTCTCTGGCCAAACTTTAGAGGAGAAAATCTAAGAGGTAGAGGTGGAAGAAGAATGGTTTACAAGAGCAGTGTGCTATGCTTTAATTGTCAAAGGCTTAACCATCTTGCAAGAGAGTGAAATTCTAACAAGAAAGAAACTCAAGAATATGAAGCTAGAGTTACAAGGCAAAAGTTTGATGATGAGAACGCACTCTTGGTCATGATCACATAGGGAGAATAGAGCCGTACCAGCAGGCTATGGGACAGCAACAACAACAATTTAAAAAACACTGCAGAACCATGTTTTAACCGGTTATGCGAATGTCGTAATCAATTAAAGACAAAATAAAATACAATCGTGACTTTGAAAGACGTAGTACAGTGCAAGGATCAATGACATTTGGACTCCGGATGTTCAACTCGTATGACGAGCAAGAAAGTTTGGTTTGTTACAATCAATTGTGCAAGTGTAGTTGGTGGATGATACCACTCTAAGAATGAAAGGGATTGATTATGTATCAATTGAGAGGAGGGAGGGTAGACATTGTTTGATAAAGGATTTGTTGGATATTACCGGAATCAAATGTAATCTTTTAAGTATTGGCCAATTACTTGAGAAGGGTTACAAAATTCATATGGAGAACAAGTGTTACGGATGCAAACAAGACTTTGGTCTTAAAAGCTCCTATGACTTATAAAAAAAAATTCAAGGTTGAGTTGAAGATTATGGAACATAGGTGTCTTGCTATAACGGCTAGTTGAGAAAAGTGGATATGTCGCTATATGCTTAAGCCTCCCAATTTTCGTGATCTCGATGGTTTGTAGAGGAACGAAAAGGTGACAGTTTTGTCTATTTATTTGTATCAACAAAATCCTTTAGCTCATTTTAGTGTGAGAAAGTGAGGCCTCTTATAATCCATTGTATTTCATTGGGAATGTGTTACAAGGGCCATAGATACGATACTAAAAGATAGAGAACATCGATTTGGCATTCGTAACTATGATCCAAAATTTGTGACACTATTTATTAGCACGTCACATTGAGTTGAAGATGAATCATCACATCACCCAAATAATTTTCAAACCATATTTAGTAGGGTGAATAACAAAGTGGTTCATGCAACTCTCCAAATTTAATATCTTTTATGAGCCACAATAGCACATAAAGCATAAACTCTTGTCGATTTCATTGCATATATCACAGTTGAGGAGCTAGACACACCTTCATGATGAATGATGTTCCTAGATAGGTCATCTAACATCAAAGGAAATTGATCCAAACTTCTTTTAAAGAATGGAAAAGGTCTTAAATTTCATGTCACAATAAGGTTCGAATTTCTAACATCTAACGGTCAGGACAAATATAAGGCTTGCTTGACCAGATTCTTAATAACCTTCAAAATTGGGCCTGAAAAAGTAACATTAAACTTTTATTCATAATTGGTCACATCATAAGTAAAAAGAGAATATAAGGACAAAGATATAAACATGTAGCAACATCTAGAAAACATAAAAAGCAATTATGGATAAATTTAGCTAGGTATAAACCTTCATATATTGAGGAAGAAAAATTCAAAGGCGGATCTCCTTTCAAAATTAGCCAAATCCAAACTTAGTGATTGGAATAAGACCATGATCCACGAGACGCTGTTAACCCCTATTTAGTAGGGCGAATAACAAAGTGGGTCATGGAACTCTCCAAATTTAATATCTCTTACGAGCCACAATAACACTTAAAGCGCTAACTCTTGTCGGTTTTATTGCATAGATCATGGTTGAGGAGCCATAAACACCTTTATAATGGATGATGTTCCTATACGGGTCATCTAACATCAAAGGAAATATATCTAAAATTCTTTTAGAGAGCGCAAAAGGTCTTAAATTTGTGGTCATAATAAGGTTCAAATTTTTTACATCTAACAATTAGAAAAAGTATGAGCCTTGTTTGGCCAAATCTTGAACAACCCTCAAATGGGGTATGAGAAAGTAATAGTCAACTCTTATTTATAATTGGTCATGTCATAAGTAAAAAATGAGAATATGAGGCCAAAGATACAAACATATAGCAATATATGGTAAGCATAAAAGTCATCATGTCTAAATTTAGCAAGGTATAAACCTTTCACGTACCGGGGAGGAAAAATTCAAAGGCGGCCTCCTTTCAAAATTAGCCAATTCCAAAGTAAGTGACTAGAATAAAATCATGATCCCCGAGGCGATGTTAACCCCTATAATCAATCACAATGTGAGTAATGCCACAAAAATATATGAGAAAGCATGACTGGACACTTGAATGACCTAATGCTTAGTACATTGCAATGAGGGAGTTATTGGAGGATAGGAAGAAGGCATCAAATGTCGGGAGAAATACATGTTTGTATTCTTTGATTAAATGTTTCTCTAATATAAGGTTTTACCAATTCCTTTTTGAAATGCTTGACAAATGAAGATGGAAAAATATTATAGAGGAAATCCATGAAGAGACGGTAGGATATCATCTGATAAGGGGTGTTAGCTAAAAAGACCTTGAAATCAAAGTACTGTTAGCCGATGAGGAACGAAGATATCAAAGAACTCGTTCAAAAGTGTCACAAATGTTAAAAACAATTAGGACATATAACTCCATATACAAGAGGGGGTGAATTTTAGAGGTTTGAAAAATGTTGATTTGAAACAAATATTTTGGAAAATCAAAATTTGAAAACTTTATAAAATAGTTAAGTAAATAAGTAGCTGGAAGAAAATAATTGAAAATAAAATAGATTAGGGAAGAGATGAACACAAAAGATTTATATAGGTTATGTCCAGAAGACATACTAATGTCCCCAAGAATTATTCTGAGAGTATCATCAAAAACTTGAGAGTTCTTAGAAGAATGTGCTCACAAATCCCCTTATACACATAAATGAAGTTTTCAAGTTAACTTCTAACCAAACATCAAACACGGTCTAAAGCGGTTAGTCTCTAAACCAAACAATTTTTTTGCACAGGTTGATCCAGAATCAAGAGGGAGTTTTGAGTTTGCTATCCTCCGAACTGAATTAGGGTTTTACACAGGATGATAACAAATTGAACTAATGTTTTTAACAAGCTGGTCACAAACCTATTGAGTTCTTAGACAAATAATATATAGCTTTGGAAACCTTTTTAGCAATGACTCTTCCCCTAAAGGTTTCTCATATATTCTTTGTGACTCAAGTTTGACGGTGAATCAATTTCTAAAACTCTGGAGCTGAAGTTTTTATCACCGAAAACCAAATTCAAACCAGAAATTCATGTATTATTTCTTTATTATTTAATTTATGATTCATTTGAGTATGAATAGCTAAGTTTTATTTACTATACTTGTTAGATGAACAAGTATTAATCTATTGGGGGCATATGTTCAGTGTCGTTATTCAATTTAATTTTGTGATTATTGTTTTAGACGTGTGTACAAATTTTTATATCGATTTAGACTCGACGTGATTACATATCTTAATTTTATGAATCATAGCTAAATTAATTTGTTCAAGTTACTTATTCATTAAAGATAAAAAAAAAATTATAAGTCGTGACCTAAGGGATTAGAGAGCATAGTGTAGAAGAGTGAATTATAGAGTATAACGACTAAAATTAACCGTCTTAATCGGCTAAAATTAACCGTCATAATCACATATAAATCATCTTAGAGACAAATAGACGTCAACATCAACAACGACATATATGAGATTCGAAATAAGGTCTAATTGTGGTTATTCTAATCAAATTTTCCATCAATTTTATTTATGCTTTTATTTTACCCAATTAAATCTTATATGATAACAATTTCTTTTAATTTTTCTCACCAATTTTAAAAATTTAATAACATAAATTATAGCAAATTCAGCTAACAAGTTCATGCAAAGACACACCACCAAAGCCATAATTTCATGAAGTGAACACATTATCAACACTTCTTTGTCTCTTCCTTCCATTGGTAAACCATTCATTCTTTTCTTTGCCCCCTACATTTCATCATGAACCTCACCTCTCTCTTTCTCTTTTTTCTTCTTCTTATCTCGCTAAATTCCCATTTTGCCCTCGCCGGCAAACGCAAGGTCCACATCACCGACGACTTAGACGACGTGTTCGACGACGAGGAAGATGATGATTGGAAACAATGGGGCAAGAAACCTGCTCCTCTTTCGCTCCCTCTGATATATCCAAGATGGATACTGCGCAGATCCAAGAGGAGATGAAGAAACGCCACACCGGACCCATTATCGGATTCGTCAAACTCCGGTTAGGTGTTCGCCGGACTCCGGTAACCACATTCTCATCCTACCCATTTTCTAATTTGGTGTTGAAATTTTGATTATTACTAGTTTTTCTGGATTTTGATGAGAAAAATCTCTCTTTGTTTTTGAATTTAAGCTGAAATTTGAGTTAAATTTGTGATTTTTACCTATTATGCATGATGGGTTTGAGTTAAAGTTGTGATTTTTACCTGCATTGCTTAAAGGGAATAGATTCAACTTTTCTGCATAATTTTTACTTGTAATATTTGTTGATTTACTCTGTGTTGTCAAAGAAATGTTATATCATTGCGCGAGAGTGTGAACTTCATTGAATAAGATATGCATTAATTGCGCGAGAGTGTGAATTTCATTGAATAAGATATGCATTAATCTCGCGCAATGGTATAACAAAGAGTGTGTTGCTAACGATTCTCGATGAAAGACTAGACTAAGAGTAGTATGAGAGGTTTCGGGTTTGAATTTTTGGATGAAATATTAAGTACAATTGCAACTTTTCATGTTTGAGTTTAGGATATGGTAGCTGAACTTGCCATGAAATGGACACATGTTTTGAGAACTGGAGCTGTTGGAATAAGGTTTACAGGTGTTGATCTGAGTACAGTCATGTTCAACATGGACAGCAGCAAAGACATAGAGGAGGTATGGCTTCCCCGTTTACGTTTTTTCTCTTTCGAACATAAAGAATTATGGCAATATCAGATACAGCGTGTGTGACTTCACTTGGTTTGGAAAAATGTTTGATTGTCACTGATTGCTTTTTAGAGTGAAAAATAGAAACAGTCACTTAGTTTACTAGTTCTGCTAAATGAAAACCCGTAATCTTCTATGATTTTGAATTTCAATCAAGGAGGTTAAACTTTTGGCCTTACTTTATTGAAGAACTAGTTTAAATTTTTAGTTTACTATGCTTGCTGTCATACTGTCTCATACTCTATGGTGTAAACAGTTGAAGGAATTTGTCTTGGACCAATCAGAAGCATATGAGATTAAAATGGGGGACCAATTTTTTAGAAGGCCTGGAGATGTACCCCTAGACGAACTCCTTCAGAAGCAACATAGTGAGAAGGGCGAAGCAGATAATGCTGGTCCAGAGGAAGCTGATGGGAATGTGAAAACGGAATTGTAGTTTAAACGGTACAGATAAAATCATCTAGAAGTTGAGATACAGCAATTGTATCACTTGCTTACAACTTTTCATCTCTTTCGTCGCTTTTAGTTAAGGTTTTTGTTATTTGTATTGATTATTACCAAATTATCATTGCCAACAACCATTGCCTTGTACACAAATAACTAAATCATAACAATAGAAGTAATAAGAGTTTTTGAATCTCAACAGTTGCAGTTGAAATAATAGAAATTCACATGGAAGTTATTATTCTTCATACATGAATAAGATGGAGGGAAATATTCGACTAAACCATTGACGATTCAATTGAAACTATTATTTCAGCTTGGTGCTGAAATCAGAGAGCTCAAGAAGCTGAACCCTTGGGTCGGCTGCTGCTTCATCCCTCTCTTTCTGAGTGTTGAACCCCCAATCCACTAACCCAATCACCCAAGTTTAACAATTATTATGCAGTTCCAAAAAGCACTAATACTGCAAAACATAGAAACTTAAAGAGATGAAAATTGAGTGCAGAGAAGAATTTTACCTAGATACAAATTCCAATTATCTAACTCTGGCTCTTTGATGACATTTTTAAGGGTTGCAAACCTATCTTCCACAAAGCTGTTTAAAATTAACTACAGTTAATTTCTCGTAAATCATCTTAAAAGTTTATGTTAATCAAAATATCATTTGGATGCACAAATCTTAACTGTAGTGTCAGTCCTTGGTGTTCTGGCATTTTTTGAAGTTTCTTCAGCACTTCTACCTTAGGACTGAGAGAAAATATAAGATAGTTTGAGAAACAAATGTATCTATGAAATGAAGTATTAGTATAATGTACCACTGCACCTGAGTTTGTATAAATATATCAAATTGCAATACTAACCCAGTTCCTAGACCATATATTCTTTCTGGTGGTATAGTTATTCCAGCAAGTTCTCTGAGTAAAGCATCGGCAAAGCGGCTCTGAAACCAAAGAAAAGTATGTAGACGATGCAATGTCATAAGGGCATGACAATATATGTATGTACTCTTAGGATTAGGATTTCGATTTTCATGCTAGGAGCTGAGAGAGGAATCAGACCTGTTTTGTGGTGACAATGTACACTCTTGAGCTTGCAAATCTTAATGCATCAGCAACACCAGGATAGAATCTAGAGACAAATCATCCACAAATTAAAATTTTGAACTCTAAAATTCATACTGAGAAGGCAATTATTCAGTTTCCACGTGCGATAATTGCTATTTAACAACACTTTATACAAAATTGTGCATTGCAAAACAACAATGGTTTGTTAAAATTTTGCTACATTATAGTGCTATACCGTTGTATCTACTATTTGATAACACTGAAAGGAATGATCACACTTCACAACATTGGATTGGAGTACCTGTTGGCTTGAATCCAACCAGTGAAATCCTTCTCCAACCAATCATCTCTAACCTTTCCGAATAAATCGATCAGATCATCTCTATTCTCTTTCCACTCTTCCATGACGATCGGCTTCAATTGGAACCAGCTCTCTAATATGCCCTCAACTGTGAGGCCCTCTGCCACCTTTCAGAAGAACTACGACATCAGTCAAATGGCATCATCATAGATCACAAAATTCCTTAGAATCTGATGATGATGTTTGACTTTCACTTGTTAATCCATGATAAATAAAATCAAAGGAAACGACTTGCACCGAAAGAAAAAAATTTAAGCCAGAGTTTGTAGTTTTATACTCACCGAAGATTTTCTGATGGAAGGAACTCTTGTCTCGAGCAACAACCTCACAAGTAAAAGAGTTTCGTATCCAGTTTCCACCACTGGTCTCACCTGACATGGAAATATTGTGATTCTCATATCTAGAACTAGAAAGAGAAGTAATCAAACTTGAACTTAAATTAAACTATTTACTCTAATCATCCTTCAACAATCCAATCTTCCGTCAGAATCCACACTTTCAAACAAGGTGGCCATCTCAACTTGGCGACCTACACAAATCATCAAACAACAAAACCAACAAGTTCCAAAGATCATCGAAACTATGTACTATTTTCATTGTTTTCTTCCATTTTGTCGGTAACCAAATGGTAGAAGAGACGAGAGAGAGCAAGAACCTTGAGAGCGAGAGATATGTCTCTCCACGTATCACAGAGAACTCCATCAAAGTCCAATGCATAGAGATGGCCCATTTGCTTCTCTTCCTTTCAATGTTGCCAAAACCAATCCAAAATGATATATAAGTCTGCATTGCATGGTATATAATTTCTCCATTCAAATAAGATTGAAATCATCGCCAACTACCAATGAAATCATGACACGTGTCTACATAGCAATATTTCCATTTTAGTCTTTTTATTTATCAATCAATAAAATGTGACTCCTATTAGTTTAGACATGGTTTTATGTCTTCATGCGAGCCCATGTCCGAGTCAAGATGATGACATAGAATATTCAAATTTGGACATTACAACTTAAATGACTTTTATAGCCTTACCAGATTTGAACACAAGATCTTCTAAATAAAATATCATTTACTTATCAATTGTGCTAAGCAAACATTTATACATAATTTTTGTTTCCCTACAAAAAACTAAATTTTAATATTTGGAAGCTTAAAATACCTTTAAAAAAATATGTTTTTTTAAGGCCCAAGGCGAGGGCCTAGCTCGCCTTACCCTTGGGCCAGCCCTGTTTAAAGATTCCAAGTTTTCTTTTTGACAACACAAATTTAAGTCTTGAACAAGTCATTTGATATGAACCAAGTGAGGATATTCATATTCAGTTACATTCAAGTTATTTCAATACAACAGCAAGCATTTTGTATCTGCATAGAACAGTACACTGCATGTAACAAGGCCAAGCTTGAGGATAAAACAAAGTCACTTCATTCAATAGAGTTGCAAATTACAGCAGTTTGACCAAAAGAGAAGGACGTTTCTAAGTAGAAAGAGTGTGTACATTATAATATTTTATTGTTTATAAAGGAGTTGGAAGAAAATATTGTGTTCTTTTTCACTGACTGACAAATGAAAATTCAACAAAGACCCCTATTTCAACTTCTTGCTGAAGTCTGAGAGTTGCAGAACGCGAATTCTGGCAATAGCTGCAGCTTCCTCTTTCTCTTGTGCAGTGTTGTAACCCCAATTCCCTGATCCAAACAGTCACCATAAAAAAAGTAAACTCGGCATTATAAAAAGAAAAGAAAAAAAAATCTGATAATACACAAAATGGGAACTGAAACAAATACGAGGGACGGTGCAGAAACTATAAACAGAAAAAGAGAACTACCTAGATACAGATTCCAATTGTCTAACTCGGGCTCTTTGATCACATTTTTTAACGTAGCAAGCCGATCTTCGACAAAACTGGTTAAAATAACTGGAATTAATTTCTTGAAGACCATCTTTGCAAATTGAAATAATTAGTCATAACCAAAATAAAATTGATTTACTGTAATAGCTCAGTATCTTACTGCAGTGTCAACCCTTGGTGCTCTGGCCTCTTTTGAAGCTGCTTTAGAATTTCTACCTTAGGACTGAAGGTCAAATGAAAAAGAAATTCTTATTAAAAGAAAATAATAGAATTTAAATATAAATATTTCAATGCATGAGTACAACTAAAGTTATCAAATACTAACCCAGTTCCAAGACCGTATATCCTTTCAGGTGGAATGGTTACTCCAGCAAGCTCTCAAGTAAGGCATCGGCAAAGCGGCTCTGAAATAATGAACCAATTACTTCGTCCCATCTTATTTTTCTCAACAATGAAAGCAAACTCTATTGTGAGAGGATTATTGTCCCCTTGCTAGGGTAAAGAGAAACGTTTACCTGTTTTGTGGTGACAATGTACACCCTTGAGCTTGCAAATTTTAATGCTTCAGAAACACCAGGATATATTCTATAGGCAAAACATCGCCAAATCTCATTCATGACATGTGCAAAGAACGTGAAATATTACTGCATAATATGATGCCACAAATAAAATGATGTTCTACTTCTCCAATCTAAAGGATCTCCCATTCTAAAGGTTAGGCAACAGGTTGAATTGGGATTGATAACATATACTTTCAACCTTGCACTGCAAATTTTCATAAACTGGATGTCCGTGGGTTCATCTTTAAAAAGATATGTTGGCATAATGCTTTAGGTTTCGCATCAAGCGTACAATATAAGTTATAGCCAATGTATTAAATAAAAACTGAACTGCACAATTCAACTGGTTGAACCAAGAAATGATATTGTCTAAAGTTCGGCTATTTGAAAGGTTCAATCATGGTTTTCTCTCAGTTTGAACGGTTTAAAGCAGATGAACGATCACATATAGGTCTCTCCAGTTTGATGTATGTTTTGACTTCTAAAACATTGGTTATATAACAATTATAAAAATATATATATTCCCCTGTCAAAAGAAGATTGGAATACCTGTTTGCACCAATCCAAGTAGCAAAATCCTGCTCCAACCATTCATCTCTGACCTTTCCAAAAAGAAGCTTTCTTTTCCTTTCCTTGACGTATCTCTAGATTGCGTTATCCTTTTGGCGAATCTTCTCATCTTTCTCCATGAGCCATTCATCCTGGAAGTAAAGCGTCTTTTCATGATCTTTGACTTGCTTCTTGAGCTTTTCATTCTCAAGATTAGTCTTAAGGAATTTGTTTTCCAAAGCCTCTTTCTCAAACCTTATTTTGGTCAAGGCTTCTTGGTATTCTCCCACGCTTGACGGAAAATTTGTTGATTTGGAAGCGATCGAGAACATGGGATCCTCATAAGCGTAAGGCATTCGAAATTCCTTCGCTCTTTTCTTTACCCAAGAAGTGTAGGTTTCCACGGCTACACAATTCTTTGCCTTCCCTTTTTCTTTCCTTCGGATGTGATGCCAAGCTTTGATCATCCTAGCTTTTAATCCCTGAGAATCCTCTCCTTCGTGATAGAAGTAGCTTTCTACTGTAAATCCAAGAGGTTTACTAGAGTTTGCGTATCCGAGTTGACGTCTCGCCAGGAAGGGGTTGTAGTTGATCCCTCCTTTTGTACCGATGAGAGGTACGTTGGCAAATTCTCCACAGCTCTCAATGATTTCCATCTCATTGTCTGCCAAGGTATACCAATGGATATCGTCGTTTGTAAGAGACATGAGTCTTCGAGACCAATGCCACTCGCCTTTGTTTTCGCGGAAGATAGGAGATTTAGGCAAATGTGAGGTAATCCATTTGAAAAATAGAGGTACACAACACACGATAGTTCCGTCTCCTTGACGATTCTCGTGATGAATAGAGACGACGTGTCACCAAGCAGTGGGAACGGATTTCCAATCGAAAGATCCTTATGGCGTTGATATCAACGAAATTTGGGACGTTGGGAAACAACACCAATCCATAGAGGAGTAAAGCTAAAATAGCTTCAAAGGCTACCATACTACCGGCCAGAATTTGAGAGCCTTCTCCATTAGGAATTTTGAAGTTAGTCCTAAGAGTTTTCCTCCGTAGTTAGGTTTTGTCTATCTCGATTTCTTTATGTGAGTCATTGTTGCAATGATGGTGACTTAGGAATGGCTTCCAAACCATTGAAAGGTACTTTGTCCGACATCGAGATACCTAGGATACGCGTATTCTTCCAAAGTAGGCATCAATTGATAATCGTGGAAAGTGAAACAATGATAGATCGGATCGTAGAACCGAACGAAAGTTTTGAGAAGTCCTTCATCGACGTTAGCGCTCGTAAGAGTTAAAAGAGTTCCATAGCGTTTTCAAATCCGAGGGATCTTCTACCAAGGATGCTAACTCTTTCAACTTTCCTACGCCAGAATTCTAAAACGTATCTCTTGGTGAATCTTCCTCTGACATCCATCACTCTAACCTAAAATATTTTACAAAGAAAAAATCTCTAAATTCTTTGGAAATGGGAAGAGAAATGAAGTTTTTTTTTTTGAATGAATGAATGCATGCATGAATGCGACAAACATGGTTAGTAGTTATACACACGCAAGCGCTCAAGTCACGAGCATGAAGCCAACGATAAGAATCAACGTGGTTAAGTTCTAAGGGCTTATTCATATGTGAAACGGGTTCTACTGATAATACAGGCTCAACACTCCTCTTTGAAATATTATCGAATTTGTTGAATACTCGATGGTCCAATAATATTTTTCAAGAGAAACTCGCTGATCGTAGTCTCGCATGACAATTACTCTAGGCTTACACCGAATAATCTCTCACTACATCCTAAATGGCCGGATGGGTTATGTGTTCTCATCTCTTCTCGAGCTCCCTTGAAAGCAAAATGTCTTCGCAAATACTTGCTAAACACAATACCCCAAGACAACCTCCACGAGAGGAGATATTAACTTCGTAAGTATTGAGACTTCTCACGTATTAATACCTCCACCTAGATCTTAAAAATGTTTCTTAAATCCGGGTTAGGATTTCTTTCCATCAGATGAAATCACGAAAACACACAATAAAGAAAAATAGATATATGCAAAACATAAAAGCTTATCCCCTTTCTTTTCTTTTGAAAACAAAAATCTTGGTGCTCTTGAGCAGAGTCACATTTTATTTTGAAAATCAAAGTTTCAGCGTACTCCCCAGCAGAGTCGCCATTTTTCCTGTTCGCGTTAAAAGGTGACGCGCTAGAGGATTTGAACGTGAATTCAGATTCTCTGGCTCGTAATGATTTACTCTTTTGATTTGTTTATAAAATGCATGAGCATCAAGCTTTATTATTTTCAACACAAGAAAGATGATTTAATGATTATGAAAAGGGAAAGTGTAATACCCTCAATTGATATTGATATGCGTGACTAGCGCAAACTAGACGCAACGCATTGGGAGATTCCGAGTAAGGGGATTGTTATATAAAGGGAATAGATGGAGCACCCTAAATATATATAGTTATCTATAGCTTTATATATGAATATATTTGATATGTTTGTGTGTTTTAATTGCTATTTCTATGATTGGGAAAGTTTCTCCTTTGGGATTTTAAGAATGATAGATTATGTGGGATCCTAGTGTTTGTTATTATTGTGCTCGCAAAGATCCGTGGATCTTCGCATACATATCCCTTAGTGGGAATCGAGCATTTGTAGCTCGGATCTAGGATCTATGGTTTGTTTGGTTTGAGGAAGAAAGAAATTTGCTCGCAAGGATGAGACCTTGTGCCACGTATTCTCAAAAGGATGTTGAGAAAGTCGAGCAATCGTAGTTCCCACTTATGCTTAGTGGAAAGCAACGGATGTTAGTAAGAGATGACAAATGTCATCTTAATGAAAATGTATCTAATCTATTTCATCACATACATTTTGAAAAGTTTGTTTGATTGAAATCTTTCATCGTAAGTTATAGGTGTTTTGCTTGAGTGTACAAGCGCTACCACTTACATGTTTAAGAAAGATGTTTGAAAAGATTGAATCTTTTAACTGTAAGTATTGGGTGTTTTTCTTGAGTATACAAGCTACCACTTACAATTAAGAGATGTTTTCGTTTGAAAAGAGTTTGAAAAGTTTGAAAAAGTTTTGACTGTATGTGATGTGATAGATAAGATACTTCTTCCATAGAGATGATAAACGTCTAAATCTCGAGGAGAAATTGATTGGATTAAAGGGATGCTTTTAAGAAGCCCATGGGTCCTTGTATTATAAGCCCAAGAGGAGGCATCCGAGGGTCATCGAGGGTCATCGAGGGTCCTTGTATGAAGCTCAAGAGGAAGCTATAGGGTATGGTGGCTTTGTGTTAAAAGGATTTCACCGAAACCATCCTTTTGAATTAAGAGCAATTTCACGGAAATTATACTGGTTCTATCCTAACGCTGGTGATTCTTTGTATTGGAAGCCCAATAGAGGTCATAAGAGATTTCCTATCTCTTTCATTGTATGATGCCCAAGAGAAGGCTAAACTCAATGAGGAGTTCTTTTGAACGAAGCCCAAGAGGAGGTCGACTCAACAGGGAGTGATGTCTTATATGAAGCCTAAGCGGAGGCTAAACTCGATGAATGAGTTTCTTTGTACAAAGCCCAAGAGAAGGCTAACTCGTGGGAGAGTTATCTTGTATGAAGCCCAAGAGGCTAAATTCATGTTGTGGATGAATTATCTTGTATAAAGCCCAAGCGGAGGCTACAAATGGGGAACCTATTGGTTAGACTAATTGTTATGTTATAATTAGACAGTTGTATAAACAAGTGTGTGTGTGTGTGATATGTATTCACAGGAGTTTATGAAGGAAATATAAACAATGCATGATGTTTATTTACAGAAGTTTATGAAGTAAATATAAACAAGTGTCGTGAAACGAACGCTTAAAACGAGCGTAACTTGATTATTTACAAGTTTGAATGTACAAGGAAGTGAATATGTACACGAACGAGTATTTATGTACAGAGAAATATGGATGTACATAGGGGGGTTGGGACTTACACCATAAGGGAGGCCCATTGGTTAGAAAGCAGTTTCACCGGGAATAATGCTCCTTTCAATACCAATGGTATTCTATATGTATGGAAAGAAACGAACGATCAAAGTTTATCTGTAAAAGGTATATGTATTATGTACAGATAAAAGTTTGTATGAAAAGAAATTGATATGTACAAGGGAAAAGTATGTATGTACATAAAAGAATGTTGGTTTGTGTATACACAAGTGAAATAAAAACAAACGATCGAAGTTTGTCTATACTTGAGTATAAAAAGTATCTGTGTTATGTATAGATGAAAATCTGTATGTGTTTGGAAATTATTTGATATGTACAAAGAAATATTATGTACACAAAAGAATGTTTATGGGACTTACACTGAGGAGGCCCATTGGTTTAAAAGAAGTTTCATCGGGAATAATTCTTCTTCTAGAACCAATGGATTCGGTGTATAAACAAACGAATGAAAACAAACGAAAGAAATTTGTTTATGTTTGAATATTAACAATGATGATTTGAGTATGTACAAGTAAAATTAAATATGTACATAAAAGGATTGGGACTTACACCATAAGGGAGGCCCATGATCGATTGAGAAATTCGAGAGAAAACGAATTCGGTTTTATCGTTTAAATTGGATCGATCATGATAAAAGATGTAAGTTTGATGAAATGTTTTGAAAAATGATTTTGAAAGTATTTTGAAATGTGAAGTTGATTTATGAGAAGTTTTGAAAAGAATCGAAGTCGAAAACTTGAAAAATTCACCTTTAAAAGGTGTTTTGAAAAGTGCTCGAACGTCGCTTTTACTCGATTAAAATATAATCGATGAAAGTTTTTCGAAAATTTTGCACAATCATAAAATAGATACATTTATTGACAAGTGTACAAAAAAATCACCTCAAAATGAGGAGTTTTGATTGGTTAAAAAAAAAGTGAAAGTTTTGTAAAAAACATGAAAAAATATGAAAGTTTTGAAAAAGAATGGTCTTGAGAAGGATTGAACTCATGACCATTGGGTGGCTACGTGGCGTAAAACCTTAAGGGCGAGCTAGCAACCACGGACAAACGCGATTTGTGTTTAGGAATCAGAAACACGTGTAAACAAGATATTGGAAAATTCAAATATTCAAACTCAAGAACACGCGCGCTGTGTTCTTCGTCCTCTTTGATCCTCAGATTCCTCAAATCATGCTAAAATCCTTGTTTCTCAACGAAATTGGACGAAGTAAAAATGAAAGTTGATCGATTTTG
Organism: Vicia sativa; assembly: GCA_021764765.1. Lineage (NCBI taxonomy): Eukaryota > Viridiplantae > Streptophyta > Magnoliopsida > Fabales > Fabaceae > Vicia > Vicia sativa. Next base: position 288,749,761 of record CM038793.1, on the reverse strand, counting down.
AACAACGAACACGATGGCGATGTTAATTGCATTTATTTTAGCCTAACACAACTAAATTTCCGAAATCGTGATGAACCCTAAAACTAAATTTTCAAATTAAATGATGTGTAGTTAATGATTCTTTGATTTTCTTGAGGGCTTATGATCGTGATGAGAGAAAGAGATTGGCCAAGAGCTTTTTATTTAAGTTCAAGAAATTAGGATATCCAAGTTCATGTTCATACTGCAAGTGGGGATCGAATTCGCAAGAGTGTTTCCAACTTGTTTGTGGATCATTTGAGCTCCAATGCCTCTAAGGAAGGTGTAGAAGTGGTGCACTTCTTGAATCAACTCGAACTCTCCAACCAAGTCCACCGCATCAACTGAAAATAGAAACTCGAATTCGTGTTTTGATGATTGTTGTAATGGATCCGGATCATGTCTATGGGGTACATGGAAGGTGTTAGGATGATTAGAACACAACTTGTTCCATTAAAACCATGAATTGAATGCTTATGGCGTTTGGAAGTTTGAAAAATGAAAAGTGATTTCTGATTTTTACTTGATTTCAGTTTGATTTTAAGTTGTAAACAAGTTTGATAGTGATATTAGAGCATGTTTGACACCAAAGATTTCAAAGTTTCTTCACAAATTTTCAAAATGCAAAGTTTCCCAAATATCACTATGTTTCTTGATTTTCAAGTAAGAAGAGAGAAAGCATGATTTTGCATTTGCTTTGGTGTCATTTTAACTTGAAATTGTGATCCATTTATAGGCCAAAGGTTCTGAAATTGTTAGGCACAAGTACATGGCAATTGGAAAATCAAAGATGCCTTAAGGGGCAAGAATGACTTTTCAAAAGAAAAAGGAAGTTTCCTCTTTTTACCATGTGTGAAAAATCTTCAATTTGATTCTATCCCATCTCAATTATATCTAGCTGATATTTATCAGCTCAATGATCAAGTTGGCAAGTTTGTATTGCTTCTAGATGAAGAAAACTCAAAATGACCTATAATTGATGTTTTGAACTTTGAAAAATCAAGTTCATGAAGCCTTATGTTTCAATTTCAAAATTATAGCTAGACTCCATGGATTTGAGAGTTCTTGGACATTTTGGAAAGCTTGTTTCACAAGCTACAACTTTCATATTTTGAGTTTTTTCCAATTCAAAATGGAATTAGGTGAAAAAATGGCATGAAGTTTGGAAAAAATAAGAAATTTCAACACTTAGAAATTTTTCTAAGTATAGAAACTTTGACTTTTGTTGACTTTTTCAAATTCTTTGATTTTCTATGATCATGATGGATCATTTGAAGTATTTTGATGATGGAAAAGTTTTGTTTTGAAAATTTTGACCAAAAGTCAAAGTTTGACTTTTAGTGCATGAATTTTCATCGATGTTTCGAATTGACTGATGAAGTTTGTGATCTTTTGTGATGTTTTGAATCCAGAAATTAGGTCAAGATGTTGTATCTAAGATATAATGACCAATCTCTATCCAAAAAAGTTATTTCTTGCTCAAAAAGTCAGAGAATACTCATGCCCGATCAAAACCCTAATTGGTCGATCCTCGATTGATCTATGAGAAAAAATGGATATTTGATGATCAGAGGTTGATGATTTGATCAAGATAGATCAAATGAGGTGAGAAAAACTAAAACCCTAATTGGTTGCCTCTTGAATCAGATGAAAATCTGATGAAACCCTAATTTTGACCTGTGAATGCTACACCCGATTAATGCTGTCTGAACTGTTTAGTGATACAATGATGCAAATGTAAGGTGGTATATTAGGTCAAAAATTGGGGTATGACAAACTGCATATGAGATGTCTGGTCGAGTGAATGTTAAGTATTGCAATGCTCCGGCAAGGCTACGATATTCGGTTGGATCATGGTGGTTACTGGATGAACCACCGAGTTTCGCCAGGTTCATGGTGTGGGGATGGTTTGCAGGAGGACATACCACTGTTCGATAATTTCTTCGCATATTTCTTTTGAGAAAGAAAAGGCCTTCGGATGTTTGGTGAAATACCCGAAAATAACTTAAAGGCCCCAGATCCTTCATGGAGAATTTGGAACTCAATTGTGCCATGATAGATTCTCTAAGAGTGTCAGATGATGCAGTAAGAATAATGTCATCCACATACAAAAGAATATAAGCTATATCATTGCCATGATGATATATAAAAAGAGAGTGGTCAAAAATACTGTGAGAGAAGCCCATTGTAGCTACATAATCAGTAAAGCGTTGGTACCAGGCGCGAGGTGCTTGTTTGAGACCATATAGAGATTTCTTCAATAAATAGACATGATCAGGAAATTGAGAATGATGAAATCCAGGAGGTTGATGCATGTATACGGTTTCATGAAGGTTCCCATGCAAGAAAGCATTTTTAACATCTAATTGATGAAGACATTATGATTTAGATAAAGCAACACTTAGAACCGTTCGAATGGTAGCCGGTTTGACCACCGGGATGAATGTGTCACCACAATCAATACATGTTTGTTGATTTGCACCATTACCTACAAGGCGAGCTTTGTATCTCTCAAAAGATCCGTCAGATTTCTTTTTATGCCTGAAAATCCACAAACTTCGAATAACATTAGCATTAGACGGACGAGGAACTAAGTCCCACGTCTTATTTTCAATAAGAGCATCATATTCGTCTTTCATGGCCATTTTCCAATTTTGATCATTTAATGCATCAATGGGATTTGTAGGTTGAGGGGATATGGAGGTTGAGGTTGATGTATGGAGATTGAAGAGTTTGTGAGGTTTGACAATACCGTGTTGGGCTCTGGTTGTCATTTGAGGGGAGAGGGGCTGATTTTATTATGAAGGTGGAGGAGTCAGAAGTGATGTAGTGGATGGGGATGAGACGATATTTGGTAATGATGGGTTTAGAGGTGATGTTGTGGATGGGGCTGATGTTATGGTTGGTGAGGTGTGATTGTGGGAGGGTGGAATTAAAAGAAGATGGTGATGGTTGGTAAATGTTTGTTTGAACTGGTGTAGTTAGGGGTGAAGTGCGATTTTGATGGTTAGAGGAGGGAGCACTATAGGAATAGGATGGAAGGAAGGGTGTGTCGTCATCCAAAAAATTATAACCAACCGTTGTAGGAACATTTAGATTAGAAAACGGAAGCTTAGTTTCATCAAAAATGACATGCCGGGAAATAAATATTTTACGGCTAGATAAATCATAACATTTATATCCTCTATGATTTGAGGGATATCCTAAGAAGACATAAGGTGTAGACCGAGCTTGTAACTTATTTCTATATGATGAAGGGATGAGAGGATAGCAAAGACATCCAAAGACACGAAGGTGAGTATAGGCCGGATCTTTTTGGTAGAGTATTTTAGTGGGTGATTGGAGGGAAAGCTTTTTATTTGGAAGGATATTATGTAGGTAAGTGGCCATGTGTAGTGCATGATGCCACATTGATGGAGGTAAAGAGGCATGGGCGAGAAGGGTACGGATGATGTTGTTTATGGTACGAATTTTTCTTTCGGCTTTTCCATTTTGTGAGGAGGTGTGAGGACACGAAAATATAAAAGACATTCCATTTTTTTAACAAAAATTATGAAACATAGTGTTATCATATTCTTTACCGTTGTCACATTGGAAACATTTAATTTTTCTTTCAAATTGTGTTTCAATGTGAGTTCTAAATTGAAGAAAAATGGAATGAACCTGAGATTTTGTATGAATTGGAAAAGTCCATAAAAAATTTGTGTAATCGTCAAGAAATAACACATAGTAACGATGACCTTCTGAACTAAGAATTGGTGAAGTCCAGAGGTCGTTGTGCACAATATCAAAAGGCATAAAAGTACGAGACACAGTGCTATAAAAAGGCAATTTTATTTGTTTTCCAAGAGGGCATGAATTACAAAAGTAATTGTTCCGAGACTTATTACATTGGAGAAAGTTGTCTCTGTGTAGAGAACTTAAGATAGTAGCTCCTGGATGTCCTAAACGGTTGTGCCATAATTCTGTGGATATTGCGGCAAAGGTGGATGGTGGTAAGGTTTTATTAGGTGGTCTTGTGGCAATGGGATAGAGGTCACCAGAACTCTTACATCTCATTAACAGTATTCCTGTCTGAAAATCCTTCACAGAAAAACCAAAAGGATCAAATTCAACCGACACATCATTATCTATGGTAAATTCTACAGAGATAAGATTTTTATGAGTTTTGGTGCATGTAAAACATTAGGTAATTTTAGTAAATGAAGGAATTTGGTAATGATGCATGTCCACAACCAATTACAAGAATATTTTGACCACTACCGACAGTAATATTATTACTCATATTGAAATAGGACGAGAGATTACCTCCGTTGGCCGTCATATGCGAGGTTGCTCTGGTGTCCATGTACCACCGATCATCGAGTAGAAAGAGAGTATGCATGGCATTGAATATCCGTTGGAGCATATGAGGAGGTTTGTGTTGGCGACATAAGCTTGATGAGATGGCTTGGGACCAAGGATGTCGGGTTGTTCCTTTGGATTTCTTGCTATTGGATACGGACAAGGTGGTGTAGCCCATGGTTGCCATGGCGGGGAGCTCCATTGTTGATATTGATTTGGGTATGGCGGATAAGCCCAATCGGGTAATATGGTGAAGGTCATTGTGTTGCGAGCACGACCTCCGCCACGTCCATTGTTTCGCCCTCGGCCTCGTCCACGTTGTCCTCTGCCATTGTTTCGGCCACCACGGTTGTGGTTACTGTTGTTACCGCGGTTAGGACGGGATGCCGATGAATTAACCGATGTGTCATTGTGAGACGCCATGAAAGATGAATTTTCGATCGAGCTTGACACCTTTTCGCAGGTCTTGTTTCTTCCAAAATGATCATGGAACGAGCTTTATAGAACCGAGGAAGTGAAGCAAGATGACGAATTTGAGATCCCACAAGAGCATATGCATCGGTTAGTCCCGAAATGAGTTGAAGAACTAAACGTTCATTCGATCTGGGCACCAACATTAGCGAGTTGATCGAGAGAGATTTGAGATCCGAGGAGGAAGCATCGAGAATTGCTCCATATGAGTTTGCGAAAATTCTTGCTCTAGGTAGAGCCCTAGAATTCTTGTTATCATAAAAGATGTCGAATAAGCGATTCCACGCGATTTCGTGGTGGAATTATGTTCGATGATAGTGTTGAGAAGATCATCGAGATTGTTCCATATATCCACAAAACAACGTCGAGACGGCATAATTGTGGATCGGTAGTTTTGAGAGAGGATCGCGGTGGTTCGGAGGATTGATATGGTCAATTACTTGAAAAACTCGAGCATGAATTTTGAAAAGTTCGACCACGTGTTATACGTGCCATTTTCAATGCTCGAGTAATCTTGATGAAATTAGTAATATTTAGGACGGAGAGCGGTGAATCGTAGGAGTGGTAGGTGGTGGAGGAGGGTCGGTATGACCGGATGATTTCGGGAAGAGTTGTTGTTAGAGAAATCGTGTGGTAGTCATGGTCGCTTTAGTTGAAGAGAAAAAGAATGAGGGATAGAAAGGAAGAAGGTTTACGGCTGATTTTAGGGTTTGGAACAAACCAAGCTCTGATACCATGTAAGATAATTTAGATTGTGCCTTTTCATTCATCTGATAGTCATTTATATACACAATACAAATATGTGGTTATGATTCTAATAATCATATGTAATCAATACCAATAATAATCTTTCTATATTTACATGTCTAATAAAATTGTTAATATTAAAACTTTTGTTACTTTCCAATGGTAAAATACATTATTGGTTGCTTACATTTTTTTTCCTTATAAGGGAGATTTTGTCCTATTAAAAGGTTAGAGGTGGGAAAAAATGGATGTGACTTTTGCATGTTGTCTTTTATTGTTAGTTTGCTTTCTTCTCAATTTTTTATCTTATTATAATTTAATTAGATCATCGGCTACAACGAAGACATGAAATAAATTGATGAAAATTAAAAGCACATTTTTAAATTAAAAAAAAAATACTCTGCCCTTCTTGATGATTCAAATCTTTTTAAATAAATTAGAATAGAATTTTTTTTTGGGGGGTTACTTTAGCTTGATGATCTAAGTTTGTTTATTTTTATTTCAAAGTAAATTTTAAAATCAATTTTAGGCTTAATTTGACCCTAACAATAACAACCTGCTAATCCTATGATTTTCATGAAAAGTCATTTCATCTGTGATATCTTAATAATTTGAATTTTTTATTTCCATTTATTAAATTAATTCGACCGTAATGGTCTTTCATCTATCTTACAATATTTTGAAATTTTCATTATATTTTGAAATAAATAAACTTTAGTTACAATGGAATATTTTGAAGAAGAGTTGAACGAGGCAGTGAGTCCCAATGGACAATGTCTTGACAACACTTGTTTATCTTTGTATATTCTTGCATTCTTAGAATTTCAAGTTCCAATCCACGATTTGTCAATTCTCTCATTGCTTCAAGATGCTTTTCTTTCCATCCCTCACTTCACCTCTATAATGGTTCTTCCTTCCTCCTCCTCTCTCTCTCTAAATCATATGCAAGCTCAGAGCCGTCTTTCAAGATATGTAAAATGGATTATTATAGAGACTAAAATTTGATACGGTTAAATTTGTGACTAAAAAGATTTCATAAAATATTTATTACAGTTAAATTATAACAAAATATGACCTCTGAAACTTAAGACGGCTCTGTACAATCTTGTTTGACACATTTTTACGGGTTTGTACACATTTTTAATATTTGAAATGAAAACAGGTTGATGATGAAAGAGGAGTGAAAAGATGGAAAGCAGTTGAAGTGAAGTTGGAGGAACATATCATTGAACCTAAATTCATTGATGATGTAACGTCAAATGATTCATATGACAATCATTTTGCTGACTATATATCAAGGATGTTAATGGAGAATCTATCATCCACAAAGCCTTTATGGCAAGTTCATGTAATCAAATACCCTACAAGCAATTCTGCAGGAACTTTGGTGTTCAAATTTCATCATGCAATTGGAGATGGTTATAGTCTCATGAGTGTTATTCTTTCTAGCCTACGAAGAGCTGATGATACTTCACTCTCTTTGTCCTTTCCATCTCTTAAATCATCTTCGAAACCGAAAAATACTAGCCGATTCGTGAAGAGAATGTCTCAGTTTCTCTCCATGCCTATCAATTTTGTGTCTGAGCTTGGATGGAGTCTTCTAAAAAGTACATTGTTTGAAGATGATGAAACTCCAATAAGGTCTGGAGTTGAAGCGGTTGAGTTTCGGCCTATCAAGTTATCAAATGTCGTGTTTTCGATGAATCATATCAAAGAAATTAAGTCTAATCTTGGAGTGGTAAGATTATTTTAGGCTTCAAATATGTTGTTTACTCCTACAAATATAATGAACTTTGTTTATATATATTGCAGACGATAAATGACGCTATTACCGGAATAATCTTCTACGGGATTAGGCTTTACATGCAAAGTATTGACTATAAATCAAGAGCATTGAACTCAACTGCATTGGTGATAGCAAACACAAGGAAAGTTAAAGATTACCAGAGAGTGCAAGATATGTTCAAGACTGCAAAGGGTGATTGGGGTAACCAGATTACATACTATCATGTGTCGGTGCCGAAATTACAAGACATTCCAATTTCAAGTCCACTTCAATTTGTTAGGAAAGCACATACTTCAATCAAGAGGAAGAAAAATTCTCATGCTCCTCCTTTGATTACCAAGCTTCTCCGGATGAAGAATAAGCTTGAAGGTCCTGAGGTGAGTTTATATTAATACATAAATATAAATAAATGTTGTCGTCAGAGATTGAACTATAGACCAGCAATTTACACTCATTTAACATAATTTTTGATGATTTCTAGGCTTTGGCTAAATATATACACGGAACAATGAGAAAATCAAGCTTACTGATATCGAATGTGGCTGGACCAATTGAGCAGATGGCTTGGGCAAATCATCCTATAGGAGGCTTCTTCTTTACGTTGGCTGGTATTCCTCAGGTAACTTCACTCTCTTTCTTTTGTATTCAAGGACTTGGAGTAGACACAAAGTATATGAATTGTTAAGAGAATACTCTACTTTGTTTGTTGCAGAGCCTCGTCATTACAATCATGAGTTATATGGGAATGCTAAGAGTAACTGCTGCAACAGAAGAAGGATTCATAGACGAGCAAAAGTTCATGCAGTATCTCAACAATGCGTTTGAGATGATACATCATGAATCGATTGCTAAGGAGAATATCTCAAAATGGAACAAGTTTTGTAAGTATAATTTGTAATATCCATTTTGTAAGGACATGGAAGTGGGATCATATATGCTTCTGGTATCACATATTTTTTGTTTCACTTGACAGTTAGGAGTAAAAGAAAGATATAGTTCATGTTATGTCTTACCTATGTACAATTTTTATACGCTATAAACAAGGATAATTAGTAAGCAATTGTCACTAAAAATGGTAACCATATATATAGTACATACTATCATGTGCCACTGCCACTTATATTTCTTTGAGACAGAGAAATAGTAAAGCTTATAATGCAGTAATGCTGAAAACTCTTGACAATGCACTAAGTAATAGAAACCAGTGATGGAGACATACTTTCATAGCAGAAATGGAACTGATATGTTAAGTGTTTTGACATGCACAATATATGTAGATGTTGCATTCTTCTCTAATGAGAATGATCTGTCTTGTGAAATTGACAATGAATTGCCAAATTACTTTAAGATGTCCTATACATCTTTGTAACTTGAAGGTATTTATTCTAGTACGGACCGACGTCCTCAATACAAAAGGTCAAATGAAGCAATTGATCCACAGGAAGAAAGGCCAATATGCAGAATTCCACCAACAAAACTTTAGTTCGAGTACAACATGATCGCGATCGAAACACCTACACCTAGAAAATGGAAGCCAAAAAAAGATGGGTGAAATAACCCACTCTTCAACTTCCTCTCGCTGGCCAAACTTTAGAGGAGAAAATCTAAGAGGTAGAGGTGGAAGAAGAATGGTTTACAAGAGCAGTGTGCTATGCTTTAATTGTCAAAGGCTTAACCATCTTGCAAGAGAGTGAAATTCTAACAAGAAAGAAACTCAAGAATATGAAGCTAGAGTTACAAGGCAAAAGTTTGATGATGAGAACGCACTCTTGGTCATGATCACATAGGGAGAATAGAGCCGTACCAGCAGGCTATGGGACAGCAACAACAACAATTTAAAAAACACTGCAGAACCATGTTTTAACCGGTTATGCGAATGTCGTAATCAATTAAAGACAAAATAAAATACAATCGTGACTTTGAAAGACGTAGTACAGTGCAAGGATCAATGACATTTGGACTCCGGATGTTCAACTCGTATGACGAGCAAGAAAGTTTGGTTTGTTACAATCAATTGTGCAAGTGTAGTTGGTGGATGATACCACTCTAAGAATGAAAGGGATTGATTATGTATCAATTGAGAGGAGGGAGGGTAGACATTGTTTGATAAAGGATTTGTTGGATATTACCGGAATCAAATGTAATCTTTTAAGTATTGGCCAATTACTTGAGAAGGGTTACAAAATTCATATGGAGAACAAGTGTTACGGATGCAAACAAGACTTTGGTCTTAAAAGCTCCTATGACTTATAAAAAAAAATTCAAGGTTGAGTTGAAGATTATGGAACATAGGTGTCTTGCTATAACGGCTAGTTGAGAAAAGTGGATATGTCGCTATATGCTTAAGCCTCCCAATTTTCGTGATCTCGATGGTTTGTAGAGGAACGAAAAGGTGACAGTTTTGTCTATTTATTTGTATCAACAAAATCCTTTAGCTCATTTTAGTGTGAGAAAGTGAGGCCTCTTATAATCCATTGTATTTCATTGGGAATGTGTTACAAGGGCCATAGATACGATACTAAAAGATAGAGAACATCGATTTGGCATTCGTAACTATGATCCAAAATTTGTGACACTATTTATTAGCACGTCACATTGAGTTGAAGATGAATCATCACATCACCCAAATAATTTTCAAACCATATTTAGTAGGGTGAATAACAAAGTGGTTCATGCAACTCTCCAAATTTAATATCTTTTATGAGCCACAATAGCACATAAAGCATAAACTCTTGTCGATTTCATTGCATATATCACAGTTGAGGAGCTAGACACACCTTCATGATGAATGATGTTCCTAGATAGGTCATCTAACATCAAAGGAAATTGATCCAAACTTCTTTTAAAGAATGGAAAAGGTCTTAAATTTCATGTCACAATAAGGTTCGAATTTCTAACATCTAACGGTCAGGACAAATATAAGGCTTGCTTGACCAGATTCTTAATAACCTTCAAAATTGGGCCTGAAAAAGTAACATTAAACTTTTATTCATAATTGGTCACATCATAAGTAAAAAAGAGAATATAAGGACAAAGATATAAACATGTAGCAACATCTAGAAAACATAAAAAGCAATTATGGATAAATTTAGCTAGGTATAAACCTTCATATATTGAGGAAGAAAAATTCAAAGGCGGATCTCCTTTCAAAATTAGCCAAATCCAAACTTAGTGATTGGAATAAGACCATGATCCACGAGACGCTGTTAACCCCTATTTAGTAGGGCGAATAACAAAGTGGGTCATGGAACTCTCCAAATTTAATATCTCTTACGAGCCACAATAACACTTAAAGCGCTAACTCTTGTCGGTTTTATTGCATAGATCATGGTTGAGGAGCCATAAACACCTTTATAATGGATGATGTTCCTATACGGGTCATCTAACATCAAAGGAAATATATCTAAAATTCTTTTAGAGAGCGCAAAAGGTCTTAAATTTGTGGTCATAATAAGGTTCAAATTTTTTACATCTAACAATTAGAAAAAGTATGAGCCTTGTTTGGCCAAATCTTGAACAACCCTCAAATGGGGTATGAGAAAGTAATAGTCAACTCTTATTTATAATTGGTCATGTCATAAGTAAAAAATGAGAATATGAGGCCAAAGATACAAACATATAGCAATATATGGTAAGCATAAAAGTCATCATGTCTAAATTTAGCAAGGTATAAACCTTTCACGTACCGGGGAGGAAAAATTCAAAGGCGGCCTCCTTTCAAAATTAGCCAATTCCAAAGTAAGTGACTAGAATAAAATCATGATCCCCGAGGCGATGTTAACCCCTATAATCAATCACAATGTGAGTAATGCCACAAAAATATATGAGAAAGCATGACTGGACACTTGAATGACCTAATGCTTAGTACATTGCAATGAGGGAGTTATTGGAGGATAGGAAGAAGGCATCAAATGTCGGGAGAAATACATGTTTGTATTCTTTGATTAAATGTTTCTCTAATATAAGGTTTTACCAATTCCTTTTTGAAATGCTTGACAAATGAAGATGGAAAAATATTATAGAGGAAATCCATGAAGAGACGGTAGGATATCATCTGATAAGGGGTGTTAGCTAAAAAGACCTTGAAATCAAAGTACTGTTAGCCGATGAGGAACGAAGATATCAAAGAACTCGTTCAAAAGTGTCACAAATGTTAAAAACAATTAGGACATATAACTCCATATACAAGAGGGGGTGAATTTTAGAGGTTTGAAAAATGTTGATTTGAAACAAATATTTTGGAAAATCAAAATTTGAAAACTTTATAAAATAGTTAAGTAAATAAGTAGCTGGAAGAAAATAATTGAAAATAAAATAGATTAGGGAAGAGATGAACACAAAAGATTTATATAGGTTATGTCCAGAAGACATACTAATGTCCCCAAGAATTATTCTGAGAGTATCATCAAAAACTTGAGAGTTCTTAGAAGAATGTGCTCACAAATCCCCTTATACACATAAATGAAGTTTTCAAGTTAACTTCTAACCAAACATCAAACACGGTCTAAAGCGGTTAGTCTCTAAACCAAACAATTTTTTTGCACAGGTTGATCCAGAATCAAGAGGGAGTTTTGAGTTTGCTATCCTCCGAACTGAATTAGGGTTTTACACAGGATGATAACAAATTGAACTAATGTTTTTAACAAGCTGGTCACAAACCTATTGAGTTCTTAGACAAATAATATATAGCTTTGGAAACCTTTTTAGCAATGACTCTTCCCCTAAAGGTTTCTCATATATTCTTTGTGACTCAAGTTTGACGGTGAATCAATTTCTAAAACTCTGGAGCTGAAGTTTTTATCACCGAAAACCAAATTCAAACCAGAAATTCATGTATTATTTCTTTATTATTTAATTTATGATTCATTTGAGTATGAATAGCTAAGTTTTATTTACTATACTTGTTAGATGAACAAGTATTAATCTATTGGGGGCATATGTTCAGTGTCGTTATTCAATTTAATTTTGTGATTATTGTTTTAGACGTGTGTACAAATTTTTATATCGATTTAGACTCGACGTGATTACATATCTTAATTTTATGAATCATAGCTAAATTAATTTGTTCAAGTTACTTATTCATTAAAGATAAAAAAAAAATTATAAGTCGTGACCTAAGGGATTAGAGAGCATAGTGTAGAAGAGTGAATTATAGAGTATAACGACTAAAATTAACCGTCTTAATCGGCTAAAATTAACCGTCATAATCACATATAAATCATCTTAGAGACAAATAGACGTCAACATCAACAACGACATATATGAGATTCGAAATAAGGTCTAATTGTGGTTATTCTAATCAAATTTTCCATCAATTTTATTTATGCTTTTATTTTACCCAATTAAATCTTATATGATAACAATTTCTTTTAATTTTTCTCACCAATTTTAAAAATTTAATAACATAAATTATAGCAAATTCAGCTAACAAGTTCATGCAAAGACACACCACCAAAGCCATAATTTCATGAAGTGAACACATTATCAACACTTCTTTGTCTCTTCCTTCCATTGGTAAACCATTCATTCTTTTCTTTGCCCCCTACATTTCATCATGAACCTCACCTCTCTCTTTCTCTTTTTCTTCTTCTTATCTCGCTAAATTCCCATTTTGCCCTCGCCGGCAAACGCAAGGTCCACATCACCGACGACTTAGACGACGTGTTCGACGACGAGGAAGATGATGATTGGAAACAATGGGGCAAGAAACCTGCTCCCTCTTTCGCTCCCTCTGATATATCCAAGATGGATACTGCGCAGATCCAAGAGGAGATGAAGAAACGCCACACCGGACCCATTATCGGATTCGTCAAACTCCGGTTAGGTGTTCGCCGGACTCCGGTAACCACATTCTCATCCTACCCATTTTCTAATTTGGTGTTGAAATTTTGATTATTACTAGTTTTTCTGGATTTTGATGAGAAAAATCTCTCTTTGTTTTTGAATTTAAGCTGAAATTTGAGTTAAATTTGTGATTTTTACCTATTATGCATGATGGGTTTGAGTTAAAGTTGTGATTTTTACCTGCATTGCTTAAAGGGAATAGATTCAACTTTTCTGCATAATTTTTACTTGTAATATTTGTTGATTTACTCTGTGTTGTCAAAGAAATGTTATATCATTGCGCGAGAGTGTGAACTTCATTGAATAAGATATGCATTAATTGCGCGAGAGTGTGAATTTCATTGAATAAGATATGCATTAATCTCGCGCAATGGTATAACAAAGAGTGTGTTGCTAACGATTCTCGATGAAAGACTAGACTAAGAGTAGTATGAGAGGTTTCGGGTTTGAATTTTTGGATGAAATATTAAGTACAATTGCAACTTTTCATGTTTGAGTTTAGGATATGGTAGCTGAACTTGCCATGAAATGGACACATGTTTTGAGAACTGGAGCTGTTGGAATAAGGTTTACAGGTGTTGATCTGAGTACAGTCATGTTCAACATGGACAGCAGCAAAGACATAGAGGAGGTATGGCTTCCCCGTTTACGTTTTTTCTCTTTCGAACATAAAGAATTATGGCAATATCAGATACAGCGTGTGTGACTTCACTTGGTTTGGAAAAATGTTTGATTGTCACTGATTGCTTTTTAGAGTGAAAAATAGAAACAGTCACTTAGTTTACTAGTTCTGCTAAATGAAAACCCGTAATCTTCTATGATTTTGAATTTCAATCAAGGAGGTTAAACTTTTGGCCTTACTTTATTGAAGAACTAGTTTAAATTTTTAGTTTACTATGCTTGCTGTCATACTGTCTCATACTCTATGGTGTAAACAGTTGAAGGAATTTGTCTTGGACCAATCAGAAGCATATGAGATTAAAATGGGGGACCAATTTTTTAGAAGGCCTGGAGATGTACCCCTAGACGAACTCCTTCAGAAGCAACATAGTGAGAAGGCGAAGCAGATAATGCTGGTCCAGAGGAAGCTGATGGGAATGTGAAAACGGAATTGTAGTTTAAACGGTACAGATAAAATCATCTAGAAGTTGAGATACAGCAATTGTATCACTTGCTTACAACTTTTCATCTCTTTCGTCGCTTTTAGTTAAGGTTTTTGTTATTTGTATTGATTATTACCAAATTATCATTGCCAACAACCATTGCCTTGTACACAAATAACTAAATCATAACAATAGAAGTAATAAGAGTTTTTGAATCTCAACAGTTGCAGTTGAAATAATAGAAATTCACATGGAAGTTATTATTCTTCATACATGAATAAGATGGAGGGAAATATTCGACTAAACCATTGACGATTCAATTGAAACTATTATTTCAGCTTGGTGCTGAAATCAGAGAGCTCAAGAAGCTGAACCCTTGGGTCGGCTGCTGCTTCATCCCTCTCTTTCTGAGTGTTGAACCCCCAATCCACTAACCCAATCACCCAAGTTTAACAATTATTATGCAGTTCCAAAAAGCACTAATACTGCAAAACATAGAAACTTAAAGAGATGAAAATTGAGTGCAGAGAAGAATTTTACCTAGATACAAATTCCAATTATCTAACTCTGGCTCTTTGATGACATTTTTAAGGGTTGCAAACCTATCTTCCACAAAGCTGTTTAAAATTAACTACAGTTAATTTCTCGTAAATCATCTTAAAAGTTTATGTTAATCAAAATATCATTTGGATGCACAAATCTTAACTGTAGTGTCAGTCCTTGGTGTTCTGGCATTTTTGAAGTTTCTTCAGCACTTCTACCTTAGGACTGGAGAGAAAATATAAGATAGTTTGAGAAACAAATGTATCTATGAAATGAAGTATTAGTATAATGTACCACTGCACCTGAGTTTGTATAAATATATCAAATTGCAATACTAACCCAGTTCCTAGACCATATATTCTTTCTGGTGGTATAGTTATTCCAGCAAGTTCTCTGAGTAAAGCATCGGCAAAGCGGCTCTGAAACCAAAGAAAAGTATGTAGACGATGCAATGTCATAAGGGCATGACAATATATGTATGTACTCTTAGGATTAGGATTTCGATTTTCATGCTAGGAGCTGAGAGAGGAATCAGACCTGTTTTGTGGTGACAATGTACACTCTTGAGCTTGCAAATCTTAATGCATCAGCAACACCAGGATAGAATCTAGAGACAAATCATCCACAAATTAAAATTTTGAACTCTAAAATTCATACTGAGAAGGCAATTATTCAGTTTCCACGTGCGATAATTGCTATTTAACAACACTTTATACAAAATTGTGCATTGCAAAACAACAATGGTTTGTTAAAATTTTGCTACATTATAGTGCTATACCGTTGTATCTACTATTTGATAACACTGAAAGGAATGATCACACTTCACAACATTGGATTGGAGTACCTGTTGGCTTGAATCCAACCAGTGAAATCCTTCTCCAACCAATCATCTCTAACCTTTCCGAATAAATCGATCAGATCATCTCTATTCTCTTTCCACTCTTCCATGACGATCGGCTTCAATTGGAACCAGCTCTCTAATATGCCCTCAACTGTGAGGCCCTCTGCCACCTTTCAGAAGAACTACGACATCAGTCAAATGGCATCATCATAGATCACAAAATTCCTTAGAATCTGATGATGATGTTTGACTTTCACTTGTTAATCCATGATAAATAAAATCAAAGGAAACGACTTGCACCGAAAGAAAAAAATTTAAGCCAGAGTTTGTAGTTTTATACTCACCGAAGATTTTCTGATGGAAGGAACTCTTGTCTCGAGCAACAACCTCACAAGTAAAGAGTTTCGTATCCGCTTCCACCACTGGTCTCACCTGACATGGAAATATTGTGATTCTCATATCTAGAACTAGAAAGAGAAGTAATCAAACTTGAACTTAAATTAAACTATTTACTCTAATCATCTGTTCAACAATCCAATCTTCCGCAGAATCCACACTTTCAAACAATGGCCATCTCAACTTGGCACCTACACAAATCATCAAACAACAAAACCAACAAGTTCCAAAGATCATCGAAACTATGTACTATTTTCATTGTTTTCTTCCATTTTGTCGGTAACCAAATGGTAGAAGAGAAGGTGAGAGAGCAAGAACCTTGAGAGCAGAGATAATTGTCTCCACAGTATCAGAGAACTCCATCAAAGTCCAATGCATAGAGATGGCCCATTTGCTTCTCTTCCTTTCAATGTTGCCAAAACCAATCCAAAATGATATATAAGTCTGCATTGCATGGTATATAATTTCTCCATTCAAATAAGATTGAAATCATCAGTGCCAACTACCAATGAAATCATGACACGTGTCTACATAGCAATATTTCCATTTTAGTCTTTTTTTTTTATTTATCAATCAATAAAATGTGACTCCTATTAGTTTAGACATGGTTTTATGTCTTCGTGTGCGAGCCCATGTCTGAGTCAAGATGCGATGACATAGAATATTCAAATTTGGACATTACAACTTAAATGACTTTTATAGCCTTACCAGATTTGAACACAAGATCTTCTAAATAAAATATCATTTACTTATCAATTGTGCTAAGCAAACATTTATACATAATTTTTGTTTCCCTACAAAAAACTAAATTTTAATATTTGGAAGCTTAAAATACCTTTAAAAAAATATGTTTTTTTAAGGCCCAAGGCGAGGGCCTAGCTCGCCTTACCCTTGGGCCAGCCCTGTTTAAAGATTCCAAGTTTTCTTTTTTGACAACACAAATTTAAGTCTTGAACAAGTCATTTGATATGAACCAAGTGAGGATATTCATATTCAGTTACATTCAAGTTATTTCAATACAACAGCAAGCATTTTGTATCTGCATAGAACAGTACACTGCATGTAACAAGGCCAAGCTTGAGGATAAAACAAAGTCACTTCATTCAATAGAGTTGCAAATTACAGCAGTTTGACCAAAAGAGAAGGACGTTTCTAAGTAGAAAGAGTGTGTACATTATAATATTTTATTGTTTATAAAGGAGTTGGAAGAAAATATTGTGTTCTTTTTCACTGACTGACAAATGAAAATTCAACAAAGACCCCCTATTTCAACTTCTTGCTGAAGTCTGAGAGTTGCAGAACGCGAATTCTGGCAATAGCTGCAGCTTCCTCTTTCTCTTGTGCAGTGTTGTAACCCCAATTCCCTGATCCAAACAGTCACCATAAAAAAAGTAAACTCGGCATTATAAAAAGAAAAGAAAAAAAAATCTGATAATACACAAAATGGGAACTGAAACAAATACGAGGGACGGTGCAGAAACTATAAACAGAAAAAGAGAACTACCTAGATACAGATTCCAATTGTCTAACTCGGGCTCTTTGATCACATTTTTTAACGTAGCAAGCCGATCTTCGACAAAACTGGTTAAAATAACTGGAATTAATTTCTTGAAGACCATCTTTGCAAATTGAAATAATTAGTCATAACCAAAATAAAATTGATTTACTGTAATAGCTCAGTATCTTACTGCAGTGTCAACCCTTGGTGCTCTGGCCTCTTTTGAAGCTGCTTTAGAATTTCTACCTTAGGACTGAAGGTCAAATGAAAAAAGAAATTCTTATTAAAAGAAAATAATAGAATTTAAATATAAATATTTCAATGCATGAGTACAACTAAAGTTATCAAATACTAACCCAGTTCCAAGACCGTATATCCTTTCAGGTGGAATGGTTACTCCAGCAAGCTCTCAAGTAAGGCATCGGCAAAGCGGCTCTGAAATAATGAACCAATTACTTCGTCCCATCTTATTTTTCTCAACAATGAAAGCAAACTCTATTGTGAGAGGATTATTGTCCCCTTGCTAGGGTAAAGAGAAACGTTTACCTGTTTTGTGGTGACAATGTACACCCTTGAGCTTGCAAATTTTAATGCTTCAGAAACACCAGGATATATTCTATAGGCAAAACATCGCCAAATCTCATTCATGACATGTGCAAAGAACGTGAAATATTACTGCATAATATGATGCCACAAATAAAATGATGTTCTACTTCTCCAATCTAAAGGATCTCCCATTCTAAAGGTTAGGCAACAGGTTGAATTGGGATTGATAACATATACTTTCAACCTTGCACTGCAAATTTTCATAAACTGGATGTCCGTGGGTTCATCTTTAAAAAGATATGTTGGCATAATGCTTTAGGTTTCGCATCAAGCGTACAATATAAGTTATAGCCAATGTATTAAATAAAAACTGAACTGCACAATTCAACTGGTTGAACCAAGAAATGATATTGTCTAAAGTTCGGCTATTTGAAAGGTTCAATCATGGTTTTCTCTCAGTTTGAACGGTTTAAAGCAGATGAACGATCACATATAGGTCTCTCCAGTTTGATGTATGTTTTGACTTCTAAAACATTGGTTATATAACAATTATAAAAATATATATATTCCCCTGTCAAAAGAAGATTGGAATACCTGTTTGCACCAATCCAAGTAGCAAAATCCTGCTCCAACCATTCATCTCTGACCTTTCCAAAAAGATCTATCAAAGCTTCCTTATCCTCACCCCATTCTTCCATAATAATAGGCTTCAACTTGGACCAGTTCTCCAATATACCTTCAACTGCAAGCCCCTCTGCAACCTTGCACAAGAACAATGACATCACTCAACAGATTTTAGATGCAGATTCAAGGAAATAGGAACTATCATAAATTATAATCCTAGTATCAATTTTATGTGCTAATCAATGAGAAAAACTGAGGCATGGGCATTTTACCCACCGAAGACTTCCTGATAGAAGGTGTTTTGGTCTCTAGCAACAATCTCACAAGTAAAAGGTTTTCATATCCAGTTTCCACTACTGGTCGCACCTGACATGAACAACTGTATAAATTCATCTATAAAATATCGAGATCAAGTCCAGCCATTTGTCAATAATTTTTGAAAAAGGAAACACATAGAACAAATACACAAATATTCATTAAACTCAGTAGTTTGAAGATCTTTACAGCAAATCTACAATCTCGACAACCAATAAAAATAAACGTGTAAAAATATTATCCTCAAATTCCGGCATCAAAATTTAAAAGACATCTCCATCGTTCCAAATTGCCTTATTTTATAATTAGAAAGTAAAAAATCTTTCAGACATTTCATTCAATAGTGAGTTAAGAGACACCAGTTGGAGATCCAAATTGTACTCAAGAATCTATTATAATCACTGTTTTAGACCGTCCACAAGGCTCACAAAGAAGGCCCGATAATAAGCGCTGAAAGAGAAGGCACACCGAACAGGTGGACCCTCATCTCTGTTGAGGACACACGATCAAACCCTCCATTGCATCTCTCACTGTTGATATCTAATTGAATCGAACAGTCATCCGCACAAGGCGCCGAATCACACACATGCAGTTTTAACTGCTCATACTCTCATACTCTCATACTCACACATATAAAGACCAGATCCCGTCATTTTAAGTTTGAATTCATTCCCACTCTCATTCTACTTTTCATTCAGTAATTGACTTGGGCGTTCAAGTGCTAACATTACAGGTCCACCCCTTCTCCTCCTACCGGAAGCTTGTTCCTTCGTACCAAAATCTCATTTCACCACTTCATTACACATTAATGGAACAAACACTGACTTACTAACTTTTGCCTATAAAAAATTGTGTTATTTAAACTACATAAACCAATCATAGAATCAAACCAAATTCAAATTCAAGTTTATTCTGTGCTATACTAGTATTTCTTATTTTGCCAATCATTATCAAAGTACAAAAACACCAATATCGATAAACCAAATCAAAATACAGTAATATAAATTCCATAATAACAGCTTAAACTAGGTTAAATCATCCAGAGATTATTTACTATATGCATTTGGTCAACAATCCAATCTTCAGTGGTTGAATCAACCCCATCAAACAAACCAGGCCATCTCACTTTAGCAGCCTGCAAATTCATCAAACAAAACAAATCATGAGCTATATGAATTTCAAGAATGATTTCAAAAATAAAAACAAGAAAAGATTGATAATTTAGAACATTCAAAATAAAAAACCCCAAAATTGCTATGACTTTGAATTTTCAAATTTGTGGTTCATGTCTGATTGAATGGAATGGAATGGAATTGAACCTTGAGAGCAGAGAGAGAGCTTTCTCCGCAGCTATCACAGATGACTCCATCGAAGTCCAGAGCGTAAAGCTCCCCCCATTTCAGTTACCTTCTTTTGGATTCCAATGGCAATTGATTATTTCTTTAGTATCCAAACAGTGCCTTATTTTTCTTCGTTTTAGAGAATCGGCCACGTGTCAATGTAGATAGAGAACGGTTCGGCTCGGTTTAAATTACCCGAACCATTTCAAAACCCATAAGGCCATATTGACACCGCGGATATCTACCCGAATCCATCCTAAAGTTAGAAGAAAAAATACGATTTGATTGGATTTGAGTTTAGGTTTGGATTTTCTTCAATTATAAAATACAAGGATGGGTCGGATAATAAAGACTCTAGTACTCATCCAAAATCTGCCCCGTTTATTTTATATGTATATTATTATTTATTTTTGATGGTTTAGAATATTTAATATGTGAATAATCTTATGAAAATTTATTTTGTATTTATTATTTATAATATTTAAAATGTATGTATGTAATATTTTTTTAAGATTATTTAATTTATTATTTATAGTGTAATATAATTTTGAAAAAATAAATATTTTTATTTAAAAATTTGATTTAACTAAATGAATGGTGGTGGACTGGAGATACCCGAACCCAATCCGAACCGTTTGAAACGGATTTGAGTTTTAATTCTCCATCCCCATTTAAATTTGGGGTGAGAAACGAGAATCATTTGAAAATTCATATTTGAATTTGGGGGAGGTAAAAACTGTCATTGACCCGCCTTGTTGTGCTCTCTACCCATAACACGTTTATACTCACTCATTTCCTTAATTGTAATTTTTTTGGAATGTTTGTTTAAAATTGTTTATTTACATATTTATTATTATATTCATTTTTTTAAATACATTATACTGCAGTAGAGCTGTTAAAGTGGACTAGTCTATTTAAGTCGGTCCGTCCAGCCTAAAAAATCATAGGACTTATGCCTTCAAATTAGAGCCCATATTTTTAAGGACATTTTTAACCCATTTCTGAAAAGCCTGCTACCCATTAGTACTAGCTCATATGGAACGTAGATAGCCCATTAGGCCCGTATTACTATAAAATTTAAAATATATATATCAATTCTAATATTGTTGTATGTAGGTTGTGATTATGTTGAAAAAGACTTCCAAAGATTTATATTCAAACCAATAAAGAAATTATAAGTAATATTAAATCAAAAATTAAAGTAATATTTATTTAAAGTAAATATTTTTTAGATAAAGTGATAATTTGTAAGGCTATGTACAATTAGGGTGTTGAATTATTTTTTCAATAGTTGAATGTTTGCAATGAGATGTTGAATTGAGTGCTAAAAGTGAGATGAATTAATTGGTGTTGAAAATATTCAAGGTGTCGAATGAGGAGAGAGTGGGATCACATAAAATATTTTACAAGTTCTCATTGGTTGTTGTAAATATTTAGATTTTGTCGGTTGGAATGGTGGTGGAATAGGGTGTTGAGTTTTATTAAACAAAATCATTGTAGGGAATAAAAATTGAATGTGTGTTGAATTACTAAGTGGAAGAAAGAAAAGATGATATGGAGTATAAAAAATGAAAAGGAGGGTGTTCAATTTATAAACCATTGTACATAGTCTAAGGATCAATGAGATCCTTAATATATTAAGGCAAAATACTAAGCTACTATTTAGGCGCTTAAATCTCAAACTCAACCACTCTTTCTAATAAAATAATAATAATAATAATAATAATAATAATAATAATAATAATAATATTATTATTATTATTATTATTATTATTATTATTATTATTATTAGGCTTAATTACACTTTTGGTCCCCCTATTTTCTCTGTTTTTAACTTTTGATCCCCTTATTTTAAAATCCTGAGTTTTAGTCCATTTTTTAGTTTTGTTCTTTACTTTTGGTCCCCTTACCAATTTGACTCCCATTTTTTATGACATGGCAGGTTGATGTTGGCAATTTAATTTTCACGTCATTTTTTAATAAGCCTTAATTTTAGGATTAAATTAAAAATATTAAAAATATTGAAGCCTCCACATAATGCTTTGATCTCACATTCTCCTCAAGCTCCACCACATAATGCTTCTTCCTCTAGTGCACTTTCTATTCCTTATCAACCTAGCCTTCCTCTTCTTATCATCATCTTCAATTCCATCAAAACCAGATTCAGATTGCTGCTGCTGTGGGGTCTTATTTTCCATTGAGGACGACCTTCTACTGCATTTCGGGGTTCTATTCTCGGCACTTTCATGGTTGTTTTCTTTCTTCCTCCTCAGATCAGAGCCTTTAACAACTCCCTCCACTTTTACACCCTCTTCCACATCTGCATTTGCATGAGAAGATGAAATATCTCTCTCATAACTGCCAGAATCATGCGAGGGCGAGTGCATGGCTTCATAAACACCAGATCCCCCATTACCTGATCCCCGAGAAGAAACATGTCCATTCGAGGACTCTTCCCGGTTGCTAATTTCATTCTTCGGCAAAGGAATGCTCGTAACCTTAACATCAACCTCAACATCAACCGAATTATCATCAGCAGAAACCGATTCCAAATTGAGAAACCTAGAAACACCGGGGCTCTGATCTAGGATTCATATCCTAGTTTTGTTCTTCAATATTTTTAATATTTTTAATTTAATCCTAAAATTGAGGCTTATTAAAAAATGACATGGAAATTAAATTGCCAACTTGGATCTGCCATGTCATCAGTCAACCTGTCATGTCATAAAAAAATGGGAGTCAAATTGGTAAGGAGACCAAAAATAAAGAGCAAAACTAAAAAAGGGACTAAAACTCAGGATTTTAAAATGAGGGGACCAAAAGTTAAAAACAGGGAAAATAAGGGGACCAAAAGTATAATTAAGCCTTATTATTATTATTGTAATTAATGTTATTACCCTACCACCTAATTAGTTAGGGTGATGGTTCAGGCAACAATGCATGAATGGTTTTTAAAACACACAACTCAGCCTCCCTTTTAAATGCCTAAAAATTTGCATCCCACCTAAAACTCAACCTCATTTTAACCAAAATTAAATATCTCTTATTTATTTAACCACCACCCTTAGTCTTCTTTTAGAAAGTATTAAATACAAACATTTGATTAACATTATAATTACAATAGTCAAATAACAACGTTTTTAATAGTCAAATAACTTACATCTAATAATTTTATTTTACATTTGATTTATTATAAATTCATTGTCAAAAAATAAATTTCAAATTAAATAGGAATTTTTTTTATCTTAAAATAACTTACATATTTTTTAAGTTAATAAATAATATTTAATTATCTTTCACATTCATAATTGCTGTACAATACCAATATTATAAAAAATCTTCAAATTAACTATTGTATTTATATTTTTTTTATAAATATTAGGTTAGTAATAATTGCTAGACAATACCAATATTATAAAAAATCTTCAAATTAACTACTATATTAAATATAAAATATTTTTTTTATAAATATTAAGTTAGTAATAAATATTAGGTTAATTAAGACTGCCATCTAAAATTATTAATGATTTTTATACTAAATAAATTATATAATAGGAATTTTCCACTAAAATATAAATTAATTATTACTATTATTATTAGTGTAATTAGTGTAAATTGTGTAATTACACTCACCTCTTTAATTGCGAGACGGCTATATAGTGAGACGGTTTAAGGAACGATGAATTCTCAAAATTTGTCTACTTCTACTTTTCTCTATTCTTTGAATCTACCTTTTTAATTCTTTTACAACTTCCGATGCATTATCATCCTGATTTTAGTATAAATAGATCCAACCTTCATTAAGGCACAATATGCTCTCCAAACCCTAAATTCACACCAAGGTTTAGGTAAATAAAATGTTTATTGGGAGTTCTTAATCCACAAATGTTTTCATGTTTTTACTTCATCTATTTCAATTAATTGTTTTAGTTTTTTCTTTTGCAATTTATGCAGAATGACTCTATGTATCAGCATGATTTCTGAAATCGTCCCCCAAAACTGAACTGGCAGACTAAAGTTCGTATACGAAGCTTGTGGAAAGTCCATTCTTGGAATGACCACAATACTATTACCAGTTTAGAAATGATTTTGATTGATGACAAAGTGAGTGTTACAATTGTTGTTTATTAGTTGTCTTCTGTTATTTAATTTTTTGTTATTTTGCCAAAATATTGCATTTTTACCTCTTCCTGTGTTGTTTTTCAGTGTCTGATTATCCAAGTTTCGGTGAAATCGACACTAATCGGTGAATCTGACTCAAATCTTGAAGAGGGATCTTGCTATATAATTTCTAATATATTGGTTGGATTGCATGATCCTAAGTTTATTATGACAGATCATAGGTACAAGATTAACTTCATCAAAACCACAAGTTGTACTAAGATTGGAGATGTTCCATCCATCCCTAAAACTTATCTTAAATTTGTAGTTTTTTCTCAAATTTTGACTGGACTCGACCAAACACGTGCAATAGGTTAGTCATACTTCAAATTTAAAGTTTGCAATTATTCTTTTACGTTTAACTAAAATTTATTTGATCATATTTTTTCAGATGTCATTGGTCATGTGATTAAGAAGTTTGACATGAAGGAAACAATGAGAAGTGAAATTAGAGTTAAACGGTTAGATATTGTGTTGGAAGATTTGGAGTAAAATTTTACACTATCATTTGATTATTATTATGTTTATATTATACAATAACACTCATGTATTAATTTATTTAAAATGTTGTTTTATTTGTATCATCAATATAGAGGAAATAATGTTGATTGTACTTTGTGGGCGGAATATGCTAAACAGATGAACACTTATTTGATTGATAATGATTATGATAAATCTGTAGTACAGTAGTAGTCATTTTACAATTGTGTAAGCCAAAAAAATTTCAATGTAAGTGACTTATATTTTAATAGATTGTAATTTATTATAGTTATACTATTTACAAATCATACTAACAGAATAATATCTATATATATTTTCCAGCAATTCATGGCATATCAAATGCCTTTAATGGTACAAAGATCTTTATAAATAGCAATCTAAAGGAATCTCTTGAATACAAAGAAAAGTAAGTTCAATAATACTACATGGTCCTTGCAGCCTTTAAATTAAGAACTCGCCATGCATGCAGAATGGAAAATGCACAAAACATTTTCCTAAAAGATTTGTTGATAGTACTACAATCTCTGACGACAGATTTCCTTTATACAAAAGAAGAGATATTGGTATGAAGGTAAAGAAGGGTGGTATTGAAGTTGATAACAGGTTTGTTGTACCTTATAACAGATATTTATTATTGAGATATAATGCTCATACAAATGTTGAGTGGTGTAACCAATCCCGTTATATAAAATATCTCTTCAAATATGTCAATAAAGGTCAGGATCGTGTTACAACAATATTTTATCAAAGTGCTAGCCAAGGAGAGAAAAGATGCATAGATGAGATAAAATTGTATTATGATTGCAAATATTTATCCTCATGTGAAGCAGCTTGGAGATTATTTTCCTTTTATATCAATCATAGAGAACCTGCTGTTGAGCGTTTGACTTTTCACTTGCCAAATGAACAGTATTTGGTTTTTGAGGATGATGTTCCATTGCAAGATGTAATCAACAATCCAATCTCCCACGTGACAAAATTCTTGGGTTGGATGGATGCAAATAGAAAATATCCTGAAGCAAGGGGCCTTACATATGGTGAATTTCCTTCAATGTTTGTTTGGAATAAATGTAGTCGTGAGTGGACAAGAGGAAAAAAGGATTTGCAATTGGAAGATTACAATTTATTCATCCAGGAAGTGGTAAACTATATTACATGAGAACATTGCTTAATCATATTAGAGGAGCAAAACCATTTAAAGATATTAGAACAGTAAACAATGTTGTTTATGACTCATTTAAAGATGCTTGCTATGCTTTGGGATTGTTGCGCGATGAAAAAAAAATTCATTGATGCCATCATAGAAGCAAGCCATTGGGGGACATCTTATTATTTAAAGAAGCTTTTTGTAACCTTATTGGTTCTTGACCAACTTAACAAACCAGAATTAATTTGGAGCAAAACTTGGCAATATCTAAGTGATGACATTTTGTACTGGCAAAGATTAGAACTCCAAATTGAAGGTATGATGATCTTACAATATGATTAAATATTTATTTTTAAAATAGTGTTTTGAAAGAAGTATTTTTTGTTCACTATATCATCATTGTTTTGATTCCAGACACCAAGACATTCCTAATATAATAAATGTTCTTACTTTTTGGAATATATATGGGAATTAATTACTTACAAATTATCTAGAAAAGATATATTAGTTTCTTCTACAAATATCTAAGCTATCATTTCTATAACTATGAAATAAGTGAAATATATGTTTTGATAATTATTTATAACAGCTTATACTTATTTTCATGACTCTAATTTTCATTACTGTTTTTGGTTGCATCTTTTCGTGTTTAAAGCCATTTAAAGAATTGCTTGATACGAAAGTGGCAGTATCAAATTACCAACATTTTAAATTGGTAGTTCATTTTCCTTACTCAAAGTTTATACCATAATCTAATATTGTATTATTCTAATATTAAATATAATTGTGTTAATTCAGATCTGGTTTTGACTGATGAGGAGTTACAAAATTTCGCTCTTGGCGAGATAGAGAAATTACTACAGAGAAATAACACAACTTTGAAAGACTTTTCTGCCATGCCACAACCAGATATGTCATTGTTATCTAATGGTCATAATAGACTCATACAAGATGAACTTAATTATGATAGACAAGCTTTGGCTATCGAACATGAAAAGTTGGTGTCATCAATGACTTCAGAGCAAAGAGGGATATATAACAATATAATGCAATCAGTTGCTCGAGATAAAGGTGGAATTTTCTTTGTCTATGAATATGGGGGAACAGGAAAAACTTACATTTGGAGAGCTATATCTGCAGCTATAAGATCAAGAAGTGAAATTATGCTCACAGTTGCTTCAAGTGGAATAGTAGCGCTGCTAATACCAGGTGGTCGAACGACGCATTCAAGGTTTGCTATTCCATTAAATATTGATGAATTTTCTACTTGCAACATTGCACCAAAAAGTCCTTTAGCTCAGTTGATACTAAAGGCTAGACTTATTATATGGGATGAGGCTCCAATGATGCACAAATATTGCTTTCAAGCTGTTGATAAAACTTTTAGAGATATTCTTAGATCCTCTAATCCTAATAGTAAAAATATTCCATTTGCAGGTAAAGTAGTTGTTTTGGGTGGTAATTTTAGACAAATCCTTCCTGTTATGCGAAGGGAACAAGAGAATATATTGTGCATGCCAGCATTAATTCATCTTGTCTATGGGATTTTTGTCAAGTAATGACATTAACCAAGAACATGAGGCTTCAAACTGGATCTTCAGGATCTGATGTAAATCAAATGAAGCAATTTTCTGATTGGTTGTTGAGTATTAAAGAAGGAAAAATTGGTGAGGATAATGATGGAGACTTAAATATTGAAATTCCAGATGATATGATAATTAAAAATTCAGGAGAACCCATTGCTTCTATAGTTGGTGATACTTATCCATCTTTCTCTGAGAATTTTCATGATCCATCATATTTTCAAGATAGGGCTATTTTGACACCAAAAAATGAAGTTGTTGAACTCATAAATGATTACATGTTATCTTTGATTCTTGGTGAAGTTAAAACATATTTGAGTTTTGATACACCATGTGAACAAAGTGAAACTCTTGATGGTCCATATAATATTCTTACTCCTGAATTATTGAATACCATCAAAGCTTCAGGTATACCAAATCATGAATTGAAATTAAAAGTTGGTGTGCCTGTTATGTTGCTTAGAAATATTGACCAATCATCAGGATTATGTAATGGTACGCGTCTCATTATTACTCAATTGGGAAATTTTGTGCTTGAGGCGAAGGTCATTTCTGGAAATAATATTGGCCAAAAAGTGTTTATTCCGAGGTTGTCTTTGACTCCTGACATGAGAATTCCATTTAGATTTCAGCGCAGACAATTTCCTATATCTGTTTCTTTTGCAATGACAATAAATAAGAGTCAAGGTCAATCTCTTAAACATGTTGGGACCTATCTTCCACAATCTGTTTTTACCCACGGTCAATTATATGTTGCAGTTTCTAGAGTTACTTCACGAGCTGGTTTAAAACTTCTTATCACTGACAATGATGGTGATGCCACTAATAAGACTTCAAACATTGTTTACAAGGAGGTCTTCCAAAATATGAATAACGTACGTTATCTATTATATGCTAAATTATTATCAAAGTTGATTTTATTTTTTATTTAACGAATTATTTTATAAGGTTAATTTTCCTTTGCAGGTTTAGTCCATTGGTTGATTATGCTATCGAATGATATTGGGATGCTTAGATATTTTTTACTTTAATACTTTTATATCTTAATATATAAATATACGAACTCTATTACTTTATGTGGTGTTTACTTTATTTTTAATATTGATGGATAGTGCCAACTACAAATTCGAAAGGTTTTGATGCACACTATATATTGTATAAGTTTGTTCAAATTACTATTTTAATTCCTTTTCAACATTTGTACATATATATATATATATATATATATATATATATATATATATATATATATATATATCACTGAGTTACACTGCCAAAAACGTCACTGGATTATTTTTAAAATCATGTTGATTGAACATATAGATCATATATAAAGTTTGAGATTAATCTATAAAGATTTACTATATGATCAAGATATCCAAAAATTAACGTCAAAATGGACTTTCATATAACATTAATTTTGATGTAGTTCAATGACATAGTAAATAATTATAGATTAATCTCAAACTTTATAGGTATGATCTATATGATGATATGTTTCAATCCAACGGTTGATTTTAAAAAATATTAATCTGAAGTGACGTTTTGAGAGTGTAACTCATGGTGTAACTCTTCTGTAATTTGATCTCCTCATATATATATATATATATATATATATATATATATATATATATATATATATATATATTGTGTCAATTTCAAACATTCATATTTTTATTATAAACATATAATATCTAACAACAATTTGTCCGTGCATCGCACAGGTAGAAGTACTAGTAAAATTTTAAAATAAGAGTCTTTCTAATCAAAAAATTTGTTTTAAAATATATTTTTTTATATTTTCAATCCAATATTAATTAATCCTTATGAATTTTATCTATCTCTGATAAATATTATATATTTATGACAATCAATTAATTAAAAACAATTTTAAATTATATTTAATTACTCAATTATTATTCTTCTTAAAATTTTTATGAAAAAATATCATGTTAACTTGTGCTTTAAGGACAGGTCCTATAAATAAAAATATATATATAATAAAATGATATTTAAAATTTCTATAAATTAAATTCATAGATTTTGAAAAAATATTTTTTTCAAATAATATGACAAACTTTGGAAAAAAAAAAACACACAAAGCATAGTGATGGATGTGTATCTTTTAGTTTGGCTAGTTAGAAAGCAGTGGCGAAGTTATTGGTTTTCAATCTGACTCACATTCAGTGGGCGTGACAGTTGAGTAACATTAGATCCCAAATCTCTCACACCACGCAACCGGTAAGCCTCCACTTTCACAGCCCGTCATTTTACCTGCTATACCCGGTCACTTGTGAATCCTTCATCATCATCCAAATTATTATAAAAAACATACAAGTTTCAATTCAACCTCATCGACATCGCTTCCAACTTCCACCCACCCACCCTCTTCGGTTAGTCTCTTCTTTCTTTTTAACAATTTTTGTTATTATATCTCTTCCTATTCATCCATGATTCTGTAACATGTTATTAGATCTTTGATTGGATTATTTTTGTTGTTATTTGAGTATAATTGATTATTAAGACAGGGTTTCCGAATTGATTAATATTTGAGTTTATTTTAATTAAAAGATGGCAGGAACTGATGATGAAGTGGAAAAAGCTTCTCGCAGTAACGATTGGGAGGTAGTATCTCTCACAGCCTCAGCTTATGCAGCCGCTCCCGGTCCTAATAAACTTGAGATGAAGGATGATCATGATGACAAGGAAGATGCATATGCCCCCGGTGAATCCCAGACATCAAACGCCTTGTTCATGTCTCGTCACTTTGCGTTTCCACCTAGTCGACATGAAAATTTGCCCCTGAAACCTGACTACGGTGAGATTCAAAATGAATCCGGAGTGAAACAGAATGTCTCTGATGTGACTCGTGAAGACGCGGCCAGGCCTAGTGGAAAGGAGGATGAAAACTTTACATTAGCTGGGTTGGATGTGTCAAAGGAATTTGAGGGTATGCAATATTATGACCAGAAAATCAATGAATTATCTGGTTTGACTGTAAAAGAAGAAACTATGTATCACCCTGCAAAGTACACTTCTTTCCCCACTGAAACAGATATTGCCACTGTGACTGCGTATGGTGAAAGCGTAATTGACTCTGAAACAACCGAATCAGAAGAGCAAGGGACAAATGTATCTCCGGATGATTTATCACTGTCCAAGAACTCCTCCCAAGATGACAAACAAGACTCTTCAGATCTTCCTTGCGGAGCTTGGTGGAAGCGAAGGGCTGCTTCCGTATATGCTCATGCGAAGGAGGCTAATACGTTTTGGTCTGTTTTCATTGCAGCAACAGTGATGGGTCTGGTGATGCTTGGTCAACGCTGGCAACGTGAAAAAGCTTTACAGCTTAAGTGGCAAATCAACATCACCGATGAGGTATATTTATTGTCATTCTTTTAAGAAGTTTTTATTTCTTCTTTGGTAAAAATGAAGCATAAATTTGTCAAATGAAACATAAAACACTGATTTTATGTGTTGCACATAATGACACTTGAAATTGTTTGTCCATTATTTTGGATTCTTTTTTTTTGGTATTCCTTCCAGTTGTGTACATGTACTGATTTTTAACCAACATATCATGATACTATGTTTCCAATGTGTAGTAAGTAATAACTTTTGCATCGGAATCAACTTGGCTTGCACTTTAGAAATGAAGAATGTTATGAGCAACTTTTGAGCAATTTGAAACATGAGCAGTAATATGATTTTGAAGAACTTAACTTTTGAATTTTCTTATCCTATAAATTTCTCAATTTTGTGTCACTTAATGCTTAGACTGCCATGTTCGATTCCTTTTAAGTGTTTAAAAAATCTTAACATTCCAGTAGTAACTGTTTCTGCAGGCAAAGAGCAGGCGCTTTCTCCTATGATTCGACTCAAAGATGTGATTGTTGGCGGTGGCCATCGCCGTGGCTCCTTTATCAGGGAAAGCTCCTCTGCCGAAAGTTAAGGTAAAGGCGATTCCATGAATGTAGCTCCTAGTCGTAAAAGTCTAAAAGCTAAGATAATGACGAAAAATTGAATGTCAGAGAGGTTGAGAATGAGAAATATTACGCTTGTGAAGTGTGGATTTGATACTAGGATTGCTTGACCTTTACCAAATTATGAATTGTTGAAACATTTTATATTGTGAATTTTCCTGATTTGCTTGTATAGCTCCCGCAACTTATAAAGTTATGTATTCTTGCTATGTGGAATTGGCTGAGTATACACCAAATATCATATGTAAATTAAACTAATGAAGTGATTGTTTTTATGGTGCGTGTTTTGTTTTGCTGTGCTCTCTGACTACAGGGACAGAAATAGGTGAATTCAATTACATAGTGCTCTACATATATCAATAATTGTTGGTTCAAATGGCATGGCATTTATGAATTTAGATTGGTGAAAGATTGATTAGGAGTTGAGTTTTGAAAATTAAGAAAGCATGAGAGGATAAAAATTGAGAGTAATCCATTTCCAGCCAGTAGTGGTATGTTTCCCTTTTGCAGGAGATTCAGTCACCAGATGTAGGACCTTTTACAATAGATTCTGTTTCAAAAAAATTCTGCTTGGTTTTTTATGGCTAAATACTCTTTTTGTCTCTTATTTATCTTTCGGTTTTTAAAAAAAATCAATTTGATCCTTTATTTCTTCAAATAGTGTCACATTTTTCCTTTTTTGTTAGCACTATTAGTCAAAGTCAAATACATTTGTCACATCATGTACACTTGGTGCGGAAGTGGACCAAGTTTTGTTCTTTCTGTTAGCTCCCTGTCCATTTTTCACAACTTGTTTATCCTGAAAGAATGACCCTCCCCAAGAACAAGCGAGTAAATACCAGTAGTAACTTCAAAATGATGTTGTGTTGCATCTATGTTATACAATAAGATCTTGATAATTTCTTTGTCCACCTTTAATGTTGAGTTAAACTCTCAAAAGTAGTCTTTCGGATGTGCATATCTGAACGCACCATTCAACATGTTTTGGATATACACATCCGAAATCACTCTGCGAATATTTCAATAGATGTTTGAGATATGTATATCTGAAATATTATATGTTTGTGTTATTTTTGTTTAAAACATCATCGTTACCGTTACTTAATAAATGGACAAACGTAAAATAATATGATTTGGACGAAAAATGAAACGAACATAGCAATTAGATTAGGGCTTTGTTTGGTAAAATTAACAAGGATAATAATATATTTTTGTTAAAATAATAAGGATATAAATGGAAGAAAAAGTCACAAGTTAAAAGTTACAAGCTCAAAAGCTACTTCAAATAATTTTTGAAAAAAAAGCTACTTCAAATAATTTTTGGAAAAAAAGCTAAAAGTAAGTAAAATAGCTAAAAGCTAAATTGAGTTACCAAACTAGAGTTTTTTTATTAATATGAGCTGAAAAGTTAGAAGTTAAAAGCTCTATTTTTTGTCTTACCAAACAGACTCTAGATGCAGAAATAGAGAAACATAGATTAATACATAAGTTGTTTAGAAAATGCATAATGTCAAAATATTTCATCCGTAAAAATGAGATGAGATCGAAGGAGACAACATTCTTGTGATCCTCAAATGGTGTCCATTTGATATCATCGTGATTAGTATGATCAAGATACACCCAATAAATTGCAGTCCTCGGTATGTCGTCAATATAAGTCGAATCAGGCTCGAAACCATGAATTATAAAAAATTAATTAAATGACTTTGGAAATTATGGGGTTGGTTCGGATATGCACATGTGAAGTCACATTTTCTTGACAAAATAAAATGACTTCAGATATTCACATGCGAACTCACCTGATATGCTTGACAAATACGAAGAATTCGGATATACACATCTTAAATCTGAGGATTCTTTAGATTTTTCTCCAGGAGTTTCCAAAAAAGCATAGAGAAGGGAAAGAAATTCTCTAGGATCTTATGCTTAAAAATCTCAAGTAATGAAACCCATTAAACTGCAAAATTATCAAAATAATATATAAGAAAAAATGAATGATTTACATTAAAACAATATAAATTAATACATAACAGAATGAAGCAGGATCAAGATAATATTAATACCCTTGGAGATCCAATCTGTCTGTGACTTCTTTAACAACACGGAGTTGAGAGAGAGAGAGAGCAACAAGATATATCTCTATTTGATTACATGTGTTGAGAACAACAACTTCTTCTATGTTATTAAGAGCATAAAGCTCCTAAGTAACTTGAGGCCTCTGTGCTTCTGAGGGGGTAACAAGTTTCTCACGCATTTCAACAGGAGCATTATGAAGAAAGTGATGACAATCTTGCCAACTAGAACGTCACACATGCATAATTTTTATTTGATTGTTCTTTGGTCACAAGTCCTCCAAAAAACCACTGTCGACAATCGTTAGATCAACTGTCAGAACTGCTGTTAGTGGTGTTACCGCCGATACCATACATGTTGTGTTTTATCTTGGTTGCTGCAAATTTGTCTTTCGACGTCATTCAAATGTAACTTTGGTTAGTAGCTTGATGATTGTTCAATATGGTTACGACTTGCCTATCCACCTCCTAAAAATACCTCACAGTATTACTCTTGTTAAAGGTTCTAAGGCACAAGTTCGTTAGTGAACTCAAAACTGGCACTAAGAGAAAGCAAAAATAAAAAGAATGTAGTAAAATCAAACAAAAAAAATTTATGTCAAAAACTCTTTAAATGTGAAAAGGAAAATTCACGAGACCTAATCCTATTTTCCATAACGGAGATATTTTATCGGAAAAATATCTTCGTTATGGAAAATAAAATTACAAGGTCTCTTGATACGAAAGAGTATCTCTCAATTGAGCCAACGGTATACAATATATTTCAACTCTCACAAAACTAGGATAAAAATAAGACTCTCTTTTTCTCAAAGAGATTAGGACTCTATTTCTCATTATCAGTCTTGGATTATCTCTCTTTTTGTGGAATGATGAAATTCTTCACAAAGCCTCCTATTTGTTGGAAGAAGAATGTGGCTCAGAAACTTCAAGAGATAAGGATGATAATCAATGCATGTAAATCTCATGAGATCTGTTTTAAATTTGATTGTGTTTATAGATATAGTTTAACATATGGAAAGTCAAATTTTATGTGCAGAAAATGTATATGCAAAGGGGAAAAAATATGTTTTATAAAGTGAGTTTGGTTCTAAAATAGCATGGTCATCTAATATCATCTGATATGTATTGTAATTTCATCCCACTAAAGTCATATCTACAAAGCAAAAGACGCCGGAAACACGATACCGACATTGACATGTCGACATCGAAAATAATTTTTTAAAAATAAATTAATTAAACATAATCACAAATATCAGAGTCGATTTCGAATACCGACACTAATATGAATTTGTCTTTTCCAGAAGTGTCGGTGCTACGGAGCTTGAGATATACCTTTGTTTACTTTAGATGTAAATTCACTTTAGAGGGTGCTTTTTATACAAAATATGAGAAGTTAAAATAAAAGCCATGGTTTGTGGTAAAAATTTCATGGTGTATTTTTTTCTTCTTTAGGACGGTTTAACTTTACAAAGTATTTTTGGTCATTTGATATTTGATTCTATATCTCCGTTGTTATGTTATATAGGTCACACTTTCCTTGACATCATCACACTCTTTAGTCAAGAATCTTCTCCCCAGTTGAAAAGATATTCCATACCAATGTGCCTATTATGTACAATGCAACAGAAACCTTAAACACATCATTCCAAGAACCTGCAATGAAAAATCACATACAAGTAAAAACCAAGTTATGAGTAGCAAAGAAGTAAACTCTAAAATGAATGTGGAGAACTCTCTGACCTTTTTGGAGTATGTATCCAGTTGCAGCTGTGCCAAACACACCAGCAAGAACTCCTGCAGTGTTCGATAATCCCAGCAACACGCCCTGAAATTGAAACTCGTGAACATTATGATATAGACATATGTGACAATTTACTTTTTATGGTATGTATCATAAATTAGGAAACAGTTACTTACAGCATATCGCGGTCCAATGTCTTGGTGATTAGAATAAAGACCAGATTGTGAAAATGCATCAGATCCCTATAAAAAAATTAGTTTGAATTAGGTGGCTGCATGTGGTATTGGCATTAATGCTTCATAATCAGAAGAAACTTGCAGCACAAGAAACACAAAAAATATAAAGATTTCGGACTAAGGAAAAAAATGTTGATCTAGCTCAAACCTGGCTGCATGCCATACAGAATACTGCCATGGCAGGTGTTTTGACATGGCTTAGTTGTGTCAGAAAAAAGGCGGGACCCAAAAACCCGATCGATTGCATGATCTGCCATATCCATCAATATTAAGAGCATAATCAGTTTGAAGAGTGAAATGAATGCGAAAAGCAGCTGTAATTATCTTACTTTTCGAACAGTTGTTATGGAAACGCCTTTGCTAACTAATGTGTCAGCTATCCATCCTCCGATATTTGCAAAAACAGCCATGGTTAACCACGGAAGAACGCATAAGAGCCCAGATTCTGTGAGGTTGAACTTCAGAACCTGACATAATGATGCATTATCTTGTTGATTCAATGGACTAAGTGGAAATCGTGATGTAAAAAATGTATTAATCGAAGCATTCAAGTTCACTATAAAAACTTGTTTTAAAAATGTTAATAAGTAATAACCTGATTGTAGTAAGTAGGCATCCATGTTAATAGAATAAATGTCCCCCAATTGTGACAGAAATGAGAGACTATAAGAGCCCAAACTGGCGCTTTTGATAGAATTAATTTCCAAGGAATATCTGAAACAGGTGCTTTTGATACGCCGCCTTCTAGTATGAGCCTTTTTTCCTCTGCCCCGAGATCCGGGTCATCCTTCGGTGAGCTATATGCCTGGAAAGGAAACGAGTTTACTTGCCAAGAAAGATATTAGAATACATGATGTAGACTTTATCAAAATTAAGGGAAAGTTGACTTACTTTTTGCAACCAAAAAGCAAACCAAATACTTCCAAGGGATCCAAACGAGTAAAACACCGATGGCCACCCAAGGTTTTGGATCAGAAAAGGCGAGAATGCCAAGCCTACAACAGAACCAAGGTACATGCCGCTATATACTAGCGAAAGCGATCTGCTTCTTTCTGAAACTGGAATCCACTTGGACAGTATATTATTCATGGCAGGCATTGCTACACCCTGAAAACAAATAGTTCGCACTATTTTTTGTTAATATGGCGTTTGAAAAAGATTATTAAAACTTGTTTGGTGATATAAGTACTTGTGCAAATGTTTGGTACCAACCTCGCCAATTCCCATAAAGGCGCGCATAATAAGCAAATAAGGGAGTCCAAGTCTTGCCGCAATCGGTGTTAAAATTGTTGCCATTGACCACCAAACAACTCCGAAACCTAGCACTACCTTCCCACCAAGTTTGTCTGCCCATATGCCACCAAGAATCTAAAGAAATGAAACCCATCATATAATGTGAGTTTGATTCAAGTTCAACAACAAAATAGAAAGTGCGAAAATCTCAACATACTAGCATATAAGAAATCAATTTTTGTTACGCTAATATGGTCGATGAATTTGGAATAGAGTTAACACCTGAGTGAGCAAATAGCCCCAGAAAAAAGATGACTGAATTAAGCCAACTGTTGTACTGTTCCAGTTAAACTCTTGTGACATTGGAAGTATCGCTATGCTCATATTTACCTGTATATTACAATATAAGAAGCAACATTTATGATATAAAGGACATAGTGTGTGTTAGACTAACGGTGAATTCGACAGAACCACGTTAGTGCAAAAGCTACACTGAAAAGCTGCAACAAAACCATGACGCGTGTGCATTTAGAACCAATAACGGATGATCTGTCACCAATCCTAACATATGCATAGTAACTTAGACTGTGATCACCAAAACAAGATACTCACGCGATCCATATTGCATAAAAGAAATGCAGTAAAGCACAGCAATACGATAAGCCAGCGCTTAGGAAGCTTCCGCCACCAAGGAGAAACCAGTGCCCCATTTCCTTCCAATTGAAGTGCTTCACCTGTTCCTTCATCAGATACCACAGAATCCATCTTTGTTTCATCAATGTCATACTCCTCTGACCTGTAATGAACACAAGCTCTTTTCACCTTACTAAGCTTTCTTACTCCTAGTCCATATACTTCTCTTTGTTCAATAAGGCTAATTTTTCTTGCAAAGAAGGGGTTCTTTGCAACCTGGCCATTATGATGAACACTGAAACTGATTCCTCTTTGAAGTGACAAATCCTTTCTCAATTGATAATTTCCTGCCAATTTCAAAGACACACCAAAAACAAGTTGTTGAAAATGGTGTAAGCTAGACAATGCGTATGTGCTAGTTGAGTTAAATGAATGTAAACTGCTAGTCTAAATTTCAATCCGTGAAGACAACATTTATTTATGTTTATGCATTAATATAAGAACAAAATCCAAACTAATTTCTATAAATCCTACCATAATTTATAATAAAATCAGGAAATTAATAGTGGTTGAAGAAGATGAACCTGAAGTAATGAAAGAAGTAAAGTTTGTGTTGGAAATTAAACCACTTATAGCCATTGGTACTATAATACTGAAACTGAGAAACTATTATCACATGTTAGAGTATAAGAAACAGAATTCAAACTCAAAAAAGTGATGGCAAGTTATCAATTATCACCCATGAAATTCTCTTCCTCTCCTCATGCTTTCTCTCTAAGCAAAGTAGAGAGAGCATGTTTTTCTTTGAAATATACTTTCTTGAAATTTAGAATTTTTTTTCTCTTTATTTTCTTGTTCATACATAATAATCATTTTTCATAGTAACTTTTTTGGGATTTTCTTGACAAAATGAAATGAAAAATTCTAGTGGCATCATAGGTAAGAGAGGGTTGAGAGTGTAACACGTGGCGTATTGTCCACGCTACAAATAACCACTGTACTGAAAAATCTGAAACTACTAAAGTGTCCCTTCATTCATGTTATAACCACATTAATCGAACACAAATCATTGTCTTTAGAAACTACCAAAGAAATTAGGACAAGTCATCCATAGTCACAGGAAGCTATAAACATAGTACCAAACTGGTAGGTTGATTGAATCTAATGATTAATTATGGCCATTGATTGCCAAGCCACTAATCAACCTCACAAAAGATCTTTGATGAACAACTACAAATCCCAACAAGACCATTGTGCCTAATCAGAATTTGCAGCTGTTTCTTTCAACTAACCACTGCCAAGGCAGTATACAACTTCAAAAACTACACGGATAAACACAGCATAATACTTAATTTAATTTGGTTCAATATACAGGAATTAACATTTTATTTACAAATATGCAAAATTCTAATATAAAGTTTATTCAGAAATAGAAGAGAAAGACTAATATATTGTACCGCTATTTCTTTTTAAATGATTAAATCAACCGTCTTAAAAGTATAATTATAAATTTAAGAGATACAACATACTAATAGTTATTTATAAGTTTTTAGACTCTCTATAAAAGATCAAATACTTTTGATGTTAGAAAATCAAAAGTGTCAAAGGCAAATGTTATGAAAGCATGTTGATTGTCGGAACATGTTTTTTCACGTTTGACTAATTTACTTGAAGTAGTTTTGAAAGATATTTGTCTCAAAGTAAAATTTCCAATCCTCAATCTCACCAGTGAAGAAACTCCAGTCAAATTCACACAAACATATTTTCCTCCTACCCACCCATACATCAAAACATTGTTAACCTAAGTGTTGATCCCCTCATGTGAGTCAATTAAGAAATTTACAGACTCCTATTTCTTCACAGATACTCTAGTCTGCCGAAATATATCAAACATGACATCTGTAACAAAGTCATGTCGCTATTTGAACCCTGAAAGCTCTCTATAATGAATTGTGTGTCCCCAAAATATATCCAAACACACCTTACGAGTTACGACAATATGACAAACTTCATTAATAGGAAATAAGGGAATCGTGAAGAAGTATATCTTTGGATAGTACGATACTCCACCGGTGATATATGTTGGTCTAACTCATTAATATGAATAATAAGGAGAAAGTCCTAAGTATGTGCGGCTTACAAAAAATCAAAAATTATTTTCTATCTTCTGGTCATGTCAAAAGTTACATCTATGTCTTAAATAATTTTACTAAAAAACGCACTCGTCGAAACATTTGTACTTCAGGAGGGTCAATGTTTTTGGTAGTAAAACTACTAAGTCAAAAGTCAAAATCTGGAATGACATCACTAAAATAATCCAAAATTTTGTCGAAATCAAAGTTCATACCATATACTCCATTATCTCTCCTAAGAATTTATTCTTGAGAGTATCTAGTAAATCTTAAGAGCTTTTAGTAGGTTGAACTCTCGAACCACTTATATAAGAAACAATGAAGTTTTTAGCTAACTTTAAACCAGACATCAAACAACTGAGAGAAGCAGTTAGTCGTCTTTCCAAACGAATAATTGAAGCGGTTAGTCTTTTTTCCAAATAATAATTTAAAGTGATTAGTCCCTAAGGTAGATCGAGATTTAACACAGGCTTATCTCGAGCCAAGGAGAGATTTTAAATCAAATTGGATTCACGAAACGAGTTGAGGTTTTGACATGCCGACCACAAACCTGTGAGATTTTATATTGGACTTACCTCTAACCTTAGCAAATTTTTAACTGGGTTGAGCTTACGAATCGAACCAGCGATTTAATAACTAAATTCCTAAACTAGAGCTTTTAAAGGGTTTAGCTTCGAACTCAAATAAAAAATCCCTATTTGTAAATTATTTAGCCAAGG
The DNA here is from genome assembly GCA_021764765.1 of Vicia sativa. Taxonomy (NCBI): domain Eukaryota; kingdom Viridiplantae; phylum Streptophyta; class Magnoliopsida; order Fabales; family Fabaceae; genus Vicia; species Vicia sativa. The sequence goes on along the minus strand of CM038793.1, from coordinate 288,709,204 downwards.
TAAAAAAATGTTCTTTGGTGAATTTATAACACTTCCAAAAATACAAAGATACCTCACTTGTAAAAAAGCTTTACACTTTTCACAAAAACACTGCCGATGATTTCTAAGTGAAAGAAAATAACAAAAATATTTGTAGTGACAATTTGTGGCTTAAGAATACCACATTATTTGAATTCATTTTTCTCATATCCAATTAAAATTTGAATTTTGTATTGTTTGTTTGTTATTTTTGCAAGATGACCATACAATTCGCAAGTACTTTATTTATTTACAAAAGATGTTTTGTGTTGATAAAATTATAAGTGAAATACCAATAATATAGGCTGAAATAAATAGTATTGTGCTAAATATGTGAAATACATATATGAATTCCAAAATTGGTAGATTGGTAGTTCATATTAAATTAAAATTTATGGTCTTTAGAGGTGGTAAAGTGGATGGTCCGTCCCGTTTAGGTCCGTCTAAAGATGGGGTAGGGCGGATCAACTTAGACGTCCGAACTCAAAAGTCAAGTCTGTTTCATTTACTAACGAGTTGGTGGATCACCCCGCCAATTTTTTATTTATTTATTTTACAATTTGATTTACTACATAATTTACAAATTTTTTAATTATTATCAAAGAATCGACAAAATATTTTTTTAACGCATAATAGAACTTCAACACGTGCTAGTCCAAACAGTTCAAAATTAAAATAAATAAAGATCAATTACAATAATAAGTAACGAAATAAACTCAATCACAATAAATAAAAAAATAACAAAATAAAAACTAAACGATATATATCATCCTAATCCTATTTAAAAACTAACTACTAAAGAACCACATGAAGATTTTACACAAGACAAACAATGATAACAATTACATTGCATAAAACATCGCAATGCATAAACTAGTAGTGCATAAAATATCAACATTTGACTTTCTCATTGTTTATATCATGTAGACTCTTATATTGATTGATTCCTTAATAGTTAAATCCTAAATTTGTCACACGTATACACTAATCAAATCCTTCTTTTCTTAAAATTAACATCTATTTCTAAAGAAACATGTGAGCTAATGTATTGAAAACTTAATAATTCGGTATGTCATACAATTGTTCTTTTATTTCAAAATTTTCCAATCAACATATGTATTAGAAAGTTATAAAAAGAACGTTGAACTTATAATTCAATTTATCTGTATAATAATTTAAAATAAAATTCAATCAACATAATCCTAAAAGAAGAGTGTTATTTTTATAGTTAAAGTTGTTTTAATTTGAAGTAAAATAAAATTTGAACAAAAAATCCACGGGCAAAACCCGCCCCGCCTCGGCCCACTTTTTTAAGCGGGTTAGGCGGGGCGGGCCAACTTAAGGTACCGAGTCAAAAACCTCATCATGTGGCGGGTCAAACGGGCCGACCCGACGGGCCCAACCCATTTTGCCACCCCTAATGGTCTTTATTGTATTTTATTATTTCTTATTGCCATGCAAATGGTGTTTAGGGCAGTGTTTTATCAGTGTTGTTTATGGGTTTTGCACTGAGATAATTATATTATTCCCTAAAGAAGTTAAACCAAATGAGGACAAGGCAAGAAAGTAGGGCAAGTTAGGGTGTACGTATGGCTAGCTAATACCTCATACCGTCCAAAGTTAGGATTATAGTCGTTCATGGATCATAACATGCACCTGTTGGTTGCATCATTCTCCCTTTGATCAAATCATCTGCCTTTTAATTGGGCTTGGGTAAAACCCACTTGTTGCTCACTCATGGAAGATGGAATTCAGGTGTTCTTGTGACTTAACGATATGTAAGCTCAATCAAAAGAAAAACCGAGCCCTCGCAAGAATAAGGGAAATAACAATTTAATGCTCCTAAGAGGGGCATAGTAACCACCAAACGAAACTAGTCCTAATAGATCTTTATAAATACCTCAACTGCAGAGTTTAGAGGGCATTCGATTCACTTATTAACCACATAGGTACGTAGCTTCTCACCATCCATGCATGATCTTGCTATACACTCATAGCAATCTTAAAACCCTTAAAACCCCTACATAACTAGGTAGTGTCACTCATTTTAATTATAGAAAGTACATGTATGTACCATAATATATATGTCTACTTGAAGTAATATATATGACTTTAAATAAATGAGAAATTATATGTTATAATATTTGTTCAAAATTCAAAAGGGTGTTGAATCAGAAATGGGCAAATCATAAGTAAATAATGAAGTTGAAAATACACAAGAAAAATTAATTTAAAATGTGTGCCTTTAAAAACTAGGTTTCAATGAAATAACTCAAAGTAAAAACTGGAATTAAGGAGATAAAGGAAAGAATGAAACATGAGAAATTTATTAAGGTTTACCACCACAAATTGGTAGCTACGTCTAGACCTTTCACACTTGAAGTATTTTTCCACTATAACCAATATTCATTACAATCACTAACATGCATTTTTGTCTAATTGAAAATACCTTATATTTCTCTTACAAAGAATATAAGTTAACCAAATTTTTTCTCTTATCAAAGACAGAGGATTCAACAAGCCCTTTAAAAATTTACAACTTTGAAATGAAATGGTATTTGACTGTTTACAAAATAACTCTCACTGAAAAAGATGTGAAATAAGTACAATATAAGTGTTCAGATTATAACATAAATTAATGGAATAAGATTCCCTTGTGACTTTGTTTCTAGTAACTTTCTCTTTGAATTTATTTAATATTGTAAAATAAAATTTTGAACTAGCCTGATTGAAAACTTATTTATTTTGTTTGTAGGTCTCAAGTAGTATTTATAAGGGTGTAAATTACAAACAAGTTTCTCAAACCTTATTGCATCTAGTATATTAATATATACTAATGAATGATGATTTAGTTTTGATTAATGTGCATTGTTATAATGACCCAAACAACATAAAAAAAATTAGCCCATTTTTTAGTTATTTTGCATACACATTTTAAATCAAAATGGGCTTTCAATTGGCCCATATGATTTTCGTATATAAACATGTTACTTGAGATGCGCCACTTTTTTTTAATGTTTTTTAGGGATACAACTTAAAATCTTTATTTTTCATATATTCTTAGGTATTCTACGGCGCTTTGAAAATTGAATAGGCGTTTCAATATCTTGTTGCTGTAAAGATCTTGAGAGTATGAACTAAATTATCTTGATCTTCCATGCTCTAGTATTAAATGTTAAAATTGTACTATTCATGAAAATCGCATCGAAATTATTCTATATTGTCAAATCAATTAGATCCCGACTTATGCTCATTAGATCTCGACTTAATTACACTGTACTGTCAAATCGACATTTATGTGTTTAAATTGCTAATCATATTTGATTATGCAGATTGCAGAATCTACTCAAGACATCCATTTTTCTCAATACTAAGGTATTATTCATCAATTGATTTTTCTTGCTTATATTTTTCAATAGTTTTTAAAATTGCACTAATCATAGAATATTTTTATACAATCAATTAGGGTTTAATTGTGTAATCGACTCAGATCAATATTTATCACTAAAAAATTCATGAAACATATTGTTTAACACTGCATAAATCATGAAATACACATATATAGAGGATTATAAACTAAGGGCTTTAGACCTCGCTTAAGAAACATTGTTATCTTGCATATTAAATATCTTTTTTTTCTTCTATTTTTTAAAGGTTAGGTCTGGTAAGTTTTTAAGTTTAAGCATGTGCATTTCTCCTTAAACAATTAGTTTGTAAGGTTAGGTTTGGTAAGTTTTTTTGTTGGGCATGTGCATTTCTCCTCAAACAATTTAGGGGTTACTCTTTCCAGCCTTATGGATACTTCTACATCCTGATGAAAAATAAAAAAACATCTTTAAAATTTAGAGGTGCATCTTCGGACGCACCTAAAATCACACTAACAAAGGCGTTGTAAGTGAGACACTCTTATTTTGCATAAAAAATTGTCTGGAAATGCATCTCCAAAAATTAAGAGATGCACATCCAGAAAGTGATGCAACAATTGGAAATGTCCTACCATACTTAAAATTTATTTTCCTTATTAAGTTTTAAGAGCAAAAAATGTTGAGAAATTTTTAACATAAAGTATGGTAAGTTTTAATATTTTGTATGAAGCCATCAACTTGCTTACATCCACTACCTTAAGATCAGTGGAGGAGCCATAACCCAGCGAGCCCGGGCACGCGCCCGGGCTCATCCCCAATTTTATTTGTATTTTTTCCAATTTAATAGTCGATTTTTAGATAAAATCAGGGGGGAATTAGTAAAAATTGGGGCAAAATCAGTAAAAATAGTGAAAAAATTATATATTAAGTCATATGTAATTTGCGGTTTAAATTTTTGCCCAGGCTGCCTAAAATTCCTGTCTCCGCCATTGCTTAAGATGAAACTCATAAACTGCATGTCGTTCTAGTTTAGTAGTTAGTTTTGTTTTTTTTTAGTTTTTTAACCATCTAATTGAAATTTATGTGGGAGCAACCAACTTCTCAAATGGATATTCTAATTTTTCATTTGTAAAGTATTATGATCTAAAAGAGAAGCAATTTCATCATGAGAAAACTCCAATTTTATAGTCATATGGGAAACAAGTCCTAGAAGCAGGAAATGAATATCACCTCGTTGAAACACTTTACGGAGATACATTTTCGAAATCTTTCAGAGATGCATCTCTGAATATTTTCTTTAGGAAATATAGGGGTGTCTCACTTGCAACGCTTTTGTTGGTGTAATTTTAAGTGCGTCCGAAGATGCATCTCCGGACATGAGGGGGATTTTTGGATTTTCAAGAATGTTGGGAGGTGCAACTAAAGGTTCCTAACAATTTAGCCAAAGTTAAGACTTTGGATATGTGATTAGGGGTTAGGGCTTCAACATAACGTTTGAGGTCTGACTTAAATTCACTAATAAAATAATCCAAGATGGCAACTGGACTAAGCGTATCACCCTTATTTAATAAGGTGGTGAAAGTTGTGTAGTATGAGCCCACAATGGTGGTTTAGCTGAGCTTAAAGAGGAACTCTCCTTGTGATTCATATAGAGAGGGCCCCGATTCTAGTTTGAGGGACCATGTGAACTTCGATCGGGACCTAAAAGAGTTCTTATGTGCCATCATCTAATACCAAAGTACTTTATATTGGTCCATGTAAACTGTAATAATGGTAAGGTATTGTGGATATATGATTGCATAACACATAAAAATAATTTCCCTATGATAAATATCTAATGTAATACATTAAATTCGTCAAACTGGGAAACGTCTAATTTGACGTTTCTAATATGAAAGGAGCGGTGTGATGACGAGTGAAGAGAGTTCTTGGCACCAGAGAAGGAGAAACTAATAGTATTTAATAGATGTATATGGTTTTAACTAGCTCCATGTGTGTATGATTCTCTGCACGAGTATGAATGTTATATTTCATGAATTGTGCTAGTATAGTGGTGAGTATGGCGATAGAATTTTGCATGGTTTTCATCAGAGTGTTTTCTGCCATGAAAATGGTGGCAATGAAAACACTAAATGTTAAGGTGACAATTTAAACATATATATATATATATATATATATATATATATATATATATATATATATATATATATATATATATATATATATATATATATATATATATATATATATATATATATATATATATAATAAGTCTGACTATAATCACTTTGAGAAAATTCAAGTAATAGGAAGTGATAGAAGGAACAATACTACTCAACCATCGACAGAGGGAGAGAGAGAATAAATAATTCTATCAACGCATTTTTTCATTTTGTATTTTCTCTATTTCTTTTCCTCATTTCTATACATTTTTAATAATGTTGTAACACATTTTCTCGTGCTTTCTATACAATAATAGATTATAAAAGAGAATAGTTAAGAGTATAAGATTTTAATGTTTGATTTATGTTTATGTTGCAAATTTACAGGGATTTTAAAAAATTTAATACTCTTAACTAAACAATCGAAATGAATATGTTTTGATTAAATCATTGATCATAAATAACACATGAAATTAGTCCTCTCTCGTAATTCTAGAAATATCTCATAAAACATATTTTAATTTTGATCGCAAACACAAAAATATCAATCTTGATGTAATCCACACAAGCACAAAATGAAAGACGAGTTGTTCGAGAGTTTAGAAGAGTGTGCAAGAAGCATCAACTACAATGAGATTTGAAAACATTGGATATATTTATCTCCCTCTTATGTATAATATTCAACATCATATTTAACAAGAATATTCTTAATCTATTAAAAGAGAATAAACGTTTAGGCGTCAAATTTAGAGTAAAATTTCGCCTAAATGCTTGCATTGCACGAGGTGAAGTACTAGTTGATATATAAGCATGAAAGGGATGGCGTGGGAGAAGTTTAAAATGAAAGGTTTGTTAGCATGAGTAAAATATCTAGTGTAACTAGTAATTCAAAATTTGAAATTGACTCTAGCCCAAAAGTAAAATCCATAGCCCCAAAAAAAAATCCTAATTTTTTTTCTTTTTAATTTTCTCATCGAAACCAAAATCCCCTTTCTCTCTCTTCTTTCTCTCTCTTCTATTCTATCTATCCATTTCTGTTCATCGCCGACAACCGCCAATTCCCTCCATTTCAAAGCAATTCCTTCCCTCTCTGTCTTCTCAGGTACTTCCTGCTCAACCCTTTTCCTTTTCTCTCCATCTCCAGAAATGCCTATAACGCTTGAATTGGCTTGCTCCATTTGAATATTTACCATTGTTTCTTTTTTGCCTTTCCTTAGTGTTTATCACCTTACCTCGTTGTATAGAATCATGGGTTGTCTTCAAAATGTGTTTTTTATTCTTTTGTTGTTATTCTTGAATTTTCTTTTTGTGTTTGTGGAAATGTTGTCATGAGCAAAATGGTGGGTGCTTATAGTTATTCATTTTGCAATAGGAATAATGAAATTTAACTTGTTACTTACTCTTCAATGTGTGTTTGAAGGGGTTTAGTGTTATTGGAATCCTTAGTGTGATGCAGAAGTGCTTTTGTTTTGTTCATGTTTAGATAACTAGCAAAAATAGTGACTTTTTTTAATTTATGACTTTGCAGCTTTCACTTTTGATTTGGTAGGTGGTGAATTATTCTTCATTCTGCTTTTTTTGCAAGTGTATACTTTGTGCTTTGTGGTAAGGAGATTTGTTTATCACTGCAAATAGTTTGGTGAACAGTGTACATTTGAGAAATGTTGGTGCCACAGCTTAGTTTCTGAGGGAAGAAGTATTTAAATGTGTTATCTGATTTTCTGGACTTGAAGGTTAAGTTTCTACCTCAGCGAATACTGTTTACACCGCTTCTAGGAACTTTGGATATCAACAGATTTTAGTTTTCGGATTGGTATAAGATGTCGGAAATCGACATGTCGGTTATTAAACCAGAGGTATGATGATATCTGACTTCTTCCATATTAGTATATCCCTTTCATACAACGCTTGAATTGTTGGATAAGCTCAATGTTGTTATCTCTTTTTCTAGCATTTAAAGCTAAACTAAATTGATTTTTTTTTATCATTGTTGTTGTACACGAAAATCAACATGAGAATAAAGTAAGTGGAGCAAAAATGAGGATGTTGCGTTGGATGTGTGGTAAGATTAGACATGATATGATTAGAGACTAGAGAGAGTGTTGGGGTAGCATCTATAGTAGAAAAGATGGTGGGAAATAGACTTAGGTGGTTTGAGCATGTGGAGAGAAGACCTATCAATTATGTGGTAAGGAGAGTAGATAAGATGAAGAGAAGTCAAACAGGTAGAGGTAGAGGAAGACCTAAAAAAATATAAGAGAAGTTATTAAGAAGATCTCGAGATTAACGATTTGGATAGGTTGATAGAAGCATGGTCCTGGATAGAACATTTTGGCGAGAGTTGGTCCATGAAGCCGGTCCCACTTAGTAGGATAAAGCTTGGTTGTTGTTGTACACATTGTGGGGGAATAAGAAGAAAAATGTATTTAATGGTTTCTCTCTACCTGCCTTATTTGGAAAGACCAAAACATTGGACTTGAATCTAATTAGGAAGCCCTACTATAGAATCAATACCTTGCTTTGCTTACCTTTTACACTGAACCTTAACTATATTGATATTAATTTTCATTTTCAGATGATGAAGCCCTATATTTGGCTTCAGACTTCCGGATGGTTCCATCCAACAGGTGGAACAAGAAATTGCAATGTTTTGCCCTTTCATTTGTCAAGAAATTATACAAAAAGGCGCCGGTTCTTCCAAAAATTGTGCCATATGCCTTCCTGAAAAAGTCACTCCTGCTATGTTGAGTTTAGTTCTTGATTATTGTCGTTTTCATCAAGTACCAGGTCGCTCAAACAAGGTTCTACATCTTCATTTAATGCTTTTCAGTCATTATTTTCTTTAATCAAGGCGATTAAAGGCCAAAAAAACAATGAATGCCATAGATGATTTGACATAGGGAGTATAATTGGTATAGGAACGAAAGTCTCACGATGAAAGATTCATAAGGATGGATACCAAACGGCTCTGTGACTTGACATCTGCCGCAGACAGCCTTCAGTTGAGGCCGCTGGTTGATCTTACAAGTCGCACACTTGCAAGAATAATTGAAGGAAAATCTCCCGAGGAGATACGGGAGATATTTCATTTGCCGGATGATCTCACAGAGGTGTGTTGTGCTTGCGAGAACTCTATGCTGATTATGCCTTTTGTGATCAATTTTCATTTTGCACACGTACTTTTTCATCCAGGAAGAGAAGTTGGAGCCTCTGAAAACACAACCGATGACCCGAGGATAAGGCTTTTGAACCGGTTGTATGAAAAAAGGAAAGAGCTAAAAGAGCGTGGGAGGTTAAAGGTACTGCAATGTTCAATGTTCTCTTTATCTCTAAATGTTGACAGATGTTTGCTTGCATCTCTTCTTTATATTATGTTCTAAACTGTAGACTGTTGAATTTAATAAGAATTGGTCTCTCACATGTTTCAGAACACTAAATTGGAAGGAGAGCATGTAGATGAACGCTCGGTTGATGACCTTTTGACTTTTATTAATGGAAATGATGAAGGTACATTAAAAATCTTCTATCCCTGCTTTTTATAGAATTTTTCCTGCTTTCTACCTGTAGAAGGTAAACCTTCAAGAACAAAGCCAACCACAAAAAAACTAGAACCAAAAACTAAGTGCAACTGTTGACCATTATCAAGCCATGTAAGAGGGTTGTACAACCATTGTTCCAAACCATGCCCAAAACATTTGGTCTTCACCTTAGATCACCGGCAAGATTGAATTTTAATATAATCAATCAAATGTTGCAATGGACCCTACTTAAGGCCATAAATTCCATTCTTGTGCAGTTCCTTTTGTGTATGAATCATTTGAAAGCTATAGGTTCTTAAACTATGTTCCAGTTTGTTTCCTTTAAATGGCTAATTTCATGTGAATAATTTTTCCCAGATTCAAAAGGGTCTAAAACTTCTAAGAGTAAAAAAAAGAATAGAAGAAAAAGAGCAGAAGAAGAGCTCTTTTGACTGAAGCTTCCAAACCGAAAAAGGTTACTCTAAATATCATGTTCTTTTCCTGTTTTTTTTTCCTCTCCTAATAAATAAACTCAATTATTTGTCATATAAATTCTAAAAGATTTTTGCCTGTTTTCTTGCGATAGGAGTTAAGTGGTCATAGTTCTGTATCTGATTCTGATAAAATCGCTGGAACCTCAAATAATCATACAGAAGATGACACTTTTAGTCATAAAGAGTTTGATGATGACGATGATGGAGATGTAGATGATGAGATTGATCCTGCACTACAGGAAAAAATTGACAGGTTGGGCTCCATTCTAAGTGCAATATTTGCACTAATTGCTTATAGAATCTAATTTTTATTTTTTGTCGATGGCTGTCAACCTATCACTGTCTTCGCAGTCGCAGATCTCTAGTTTTTCTTGTCACTGGTGTTCAGTAGCATTTGCTTATACAATCTAATATTTATATGGAGTAGATGGCATATGCAGTGGAAGTCGTCTGAATGATTGAACTCTATCCTTTTACAAAATGTACTTTTTGGATCATCTATAGTGGAATGAAAACTTGAAAATGAAAAAGTGGTTGTGTTCTGTGTTCTTGAGAGAGCTAGGCTTGACAACGTTTAGTTAAATTTTGTTGGATTTAGACTTGAATTTAAAATCTTGGTCTTGGTTTTGGAGGAGAATGATAAACTTAGCATTATTGTATCTCATACAGTCTAACAATGGATTTTTCATAATCCTGAATATTGTAAAACCAATGGCTAGGTAATGATAATGGTTTTGATTTGGTCTCTGGCCTTTCCTCTTGATAAATTTATCTAAAAATATTACTTCTGGCTTCTAGTTGAATGTAACCTTGGTCAACATAGGGAGCATTGGAAAAACTTATCTTGGTTTCACTTATGGCGCAAACACGTTGTAAATGTCTAGAAGGGTTTATGAAAATTGTTTATGAATTGTATGTATGTTGTTTTTAGTTTATTTTCATATATTCATACATGCTTGTCGAATTCTTAGAATTTTGTCTGAGCGGAATTCAACCTCAAAAGTAACCCTTATAAAGACCTAATTTGGCCATATCTCTAGTCGATGTTGATCTCGTCGGAACCTCTCACGCTCAAGATTGAACATCTTATGCATGAAAAAATGGGGATTCTTACACCCATGGTTGGACAATTGGAGCATAGACAGATATTGTGGCCCAGAAAATCTAGGATAAGCTTTTATAGCATCTTAGAAATTAGATTATGCCTAACTCAACCCCATAAACTAGTTCATGGGAGTGAGGGATGCCCAAGCCTTATGAGGACAAATTTGATCATATCTCTAGTCGATGTGAGACATAAACACACTCTTTCATGGTCAGCCTTAGACATCTAAAGCACGGAGAAATATTGGGTGGACAAATATGGATGACCCAGTAATAGATCTAGGACAAACTTTGTTACCATTTTAGAATTTGAATTGGACCCAACTCAACCCCAACAAATGCTCACGATGGCGAGGGCTGCTCAAGCCTTATAAGGACTAGTTTGGCCATATCTTTAGTTCATGTGGGATCTCAACACACTTCACAATCAAAATTGGACATCTGAAGCGCCCACAATTGTGGGTGACCCAATAATAGAGATCTTAACAATGATGCCCGTTCATTCAAACTTACTTGCCTAGGATGACAACTAATTCCTCTTCCCTTTCTCTTAAGTAATTAACAAATCAACCTTTAATACTTCGCATCTATTGTTGATTAAGCTTACTATGTCTTCTAGGAATTGAACCTATGTCTTTAACCCACCTTACTCTTACCCACTTGAGTTAGATCCGATTCTTTGTTCATGACATTCTTGTTAATTGTATTCCCATATCTCCTTTCCACATTCATTTTCGCTACAAAGATATCAATTTGATATAAAGGGGTGTATGATGCTTATACAACTGTGCTTTTAAAATGATACATACACAGGTTCTTATTTATTTGATTCTTTGACACAGGGAAGTAGAAGATTTTGCCCGCCGTTTAAATTCTGACTGGCCAGAAAGGATGCAAGAATTTTTATCATCAGGGCAAGAAAAGAAGTCAACGCTTTTTGCTACCAACGGGAATGGTCTTCTAAGGCGAAATATTTGAAAGGTTTTTCTATGTCATTTTACTTATCCGTGATATGCTAGCTGAACTTTTAAACTCCTTTTTAGTAGCTGACTGCATAGCAATAGTATTCTTGGCATTCCATTCCATTCATTTTCAAATTCCTTTTCTTTTTCTCTGTATTTTTATGCTTATACTCAATGGATGAGAATGAGTGGCGGCACATTGTCGGTGTCTCACCCTAGTCTCCGCCACATCGATGTACTGTTGGATTCGTTGAATAGAGTATAAATTTCTATCCAACAGTCAAAACTATGGCACACTTGTCCCCATTTTATACATGTAGTCTGTGCTTAGTAGATACCCTGCTATGCTAAGTAAAAATTGCATCTTATCATGTACTATCAACTTTTTCTCCTGTCTGTTTTGTTATAACCTTTGTTTGAGTTCAAATTTATTCAGGGTGTTGTTTAATAATAAAGAACTTTCACTTGATTATGGCTTCTCTGTCTTGTGGTGTTAAAATTGATAGTGTTTCATACCATTTCTCAATTTATGGTGTTTCATGTAACAGGACTGGTAGGACTCAAAATGGAAATGAATCTGCACAAGCCTACCCATCTGGCCAACGGCTGGAACAATTTTGAGAGTTGCTGACAATCGCTAGAAAAGTGTGGCATGTCAGCCGTTTTTATTTTTCCGATTAACTGCTTAACTTTATTCCTGCACTTCATTGTTGGTGCTTAGTCCAGGCGCAGTTTGATGCTGCTGGGGGCTATCTATTGTACTTTATAGGAAAGATTCAGAAATAAAAACTGTTTTCTGAGCTTGTAACTTGTAAGGGACGATATTACTTGTGCATTCGCCTTTGGTTTGTTCCTTTATGAGTTTTGATTTCGAGGCTCCTTTGCGCCTGAATGATTTATGAAAAAAAAAAGGTTTAAAGGCTTATTTGTGCCTGTTGGTTTATGTTAAGCTAGGTGAAAAATAGATAGAAATTTGATGGTTTGATACATTGCTTGTGTAAAGCATTTTGGTATTAAAGTTTACCTTTGAAGTAGTTGTTACTTGTTACAAGTCATATCATTATCATATTTACTCGTTGCGATGATAGTTCATGATGTTACTAACCATGCCAATGAAATGGAAAATGAAAAAAGATCCACCAATATGTTAGGATGATATCTCAAATCTCAGATGCTGATTTAACTTGATACACGTTTGTGCATGATATCATTTGGCTGAACTTTTGTTATATTTATGATAGATCTACAACTGTTACATAATCTTCTAAGATTTGCTGTTATATAAGTCTCCTGTAAAACTAAAACCTACAATACTATTCTGTTGGAGATTACTGGTCCATTGGTTGATGATCCTCTTGGATGTGAGGGCAAGGCAGTTTTGGTTGTCCTCTTGTCCACAAAATCTTGAGTTCACCTCTTCTTTCCCAATGACAAAAAGGTTCCTGCATATACAGAGAAGAATGTTTCAAAAATTGAACTTGTTTTCATGTTGATACCTAATATGCCTCATATGTCATAGACTAAGCGCTAGCGTAGCAGAATTTGAACAAACCCGCAATTTTATGTGATTAACAAACAATAGTGGTGCATTCAACGGATAATCAGTGTTTGTTCTGTGATTCAAATTTACTTGAGAAATAGTTTTACTAACCAAGGGTAAATGGGACTATATACAATAAAGCTGGTTGACCACGTCCATCCATCAAATTCAAAGCTATGTATGTGACGAGGAGACCTGTAGATCAAGACTCATAGTATAAACAGCAATCCAAGCATAATCGAGGAAAATTACTCGGAAGACATATCCTATCAATGAAAACTATACCCAGATCAAACATGACATACCTAAACCATATGCACTCATTGCCCACAAGAAGTATCCTGATCGAAGATTCCTCTTCATTAACCAATCATACCTGCAACGTTTTCAACAGAATAATCAAGTTCATGAACCATTAATAAGACACATAAGAGATCCATGTGGGACTTTCAATTCGACCTTAATGAAAAGGCTACTAGAAGCCCTGGTAAGATTATGTCCCCGAAACCGATGACACTGTAACCACCCCAAGGATCAAACATACGCGGTATCTTGAGCAGCATTGGAATACCATCTTCTCCACTCCTATCACCGCGAGCTACCTATGGAGAAGTGAAATAGTGTCATTTCAAAGGAGAAATAGGAGAACAAAATCAAACTGTGAAAAAATGGTAGGAATGAGAGAGATATCTTGAAACACTAACCACTATCATCACACTCTCATGGAATATTGATTTAGAGACAAACACCCAGAAGATGTCATATAGGAAGGCACAGCTGAGAAGAACAGTTCCAACCTTATGAAAATAATGTATACATTAGTGTCGTTTTTCGTAAAAAAAAAAAGAAAAAGTGAATCTGTATTCAAAACCAGAATGCGACAAAAAAAAGGTGTGAATAATCATCACCTTGAGATTTGGTATATGGACAATCTGAAGAACTGTAATTATCAAAGCAATACCCTGAAAGTAGAAGATTAAGAAACACATTCCCCGGAGAAATAGGAATTTGTCGAAACAAACAATGGAAAAGTAAAAGAACTAGTCTTACAAGAATATCTTGACCAATCCAAGCATACGATACACGGCGTTTAACTCCCCAAACCACAGCAAACACTATGCAAAAGGGAGTAACAGCAAGCGTGAGATATGAGACAGCACCAAAGAAAGGTATTTTCACGTATGTTTGCGCAGCACGTTGAGACCAGCCGAAACTATAAAACATTTTCTGGTCAATTCGATATCGTTTCAAGTGAATTCAACAGAATAAAGCATCTCGTAAAGTTGACATTACAACGACACACGAGACTTACCAAGATAAAAGAGCTACCAAGCAAGTTTGCAGTCCCTGAAAGCATGAAAAGAATAAAGATTCAGCTTCTGTATCAACAATAAAGAATAAAGCCTAGAAAAAAAATAGTAACTGACCTCAACTCCTCCAATGCAAAATAGAACCACCAGAACTTCAACAAACCAGAACGCCATTAGTTTGTAAAGCATAACCAAGAAACAAGAAGCAATCACAACGAACGAAACTGCTGCTGTGGTACTTATTTCCAAATAAGGACTCGAACCAGCATTCTCCGTATTTAAATAATCATCTGAATCATCCTGAAATCGTAAAAGTTCTATATATATTACTATTGTGAGAAAACTAATGCAATTGACATGAAAAGGAACCAGGTAAACCTTTAATAGCTTCTCGCGCTCAATAACTTCCTCTCTGGCTGTCCAGGCAGACCAGTAAGACGCGCAGATAATGGTACCAACAGCCATAAGCCATAGAAATACTTCTGCAACATCGACCGATGGACGCCGTGGAGAGTATAACTGCACAGAGACTTCAAGAGCGAGCAAACATGTAAGACACAGAACCAGTGGCCAAGGAAAACATAATTGATTACAAAGGAACAAACACATTCACAGAAGAAGTAAAACATACTAGTGGACTTGTTTTGTATATAATTTTCTAAGGTTTCCCCGGCATCTTGAGGAAGCATGACAACAGGTATTCCAATGTCAACATCGGTTTCGTTCTTCTCACAGACCATCTTGAAAAGTTCTGCAAAATAGTGATATAAATTTATTACTTACACCAAAAAGCCTTTGTTAGAAAAGGAAATTATTATTACCTATAACCTTAAACTGAAAATTTTGTGTCGAAGGTAAGAAAAGAAAATTACACAACAGGTCTAGAAATGCATTTTGAAAAGAAAAAATTGCATGCAAAAACCTGCACGGTTATTTATAATCAGGATGGTCAAGCACCGGCTTCTTCAGCTATATTTGCCTTGGTTGTGAAACTACATTGTCCTCGTGCACCAAAATGACCTCGCCTGTAAGCTAACAAAATTTCAAGGCACTCGATATTACAAATTATTAATAAACTAAAAATTTCAAGCTTGTGATGATTCTATGCTTAACTTAGCATTCACAGAAGAAGTTCCGTATTATTATTCAGTAAGTTCTATAGCATAAAACTCGAATACCTTGTTCTTAGGCTTGCTACAACAATCAGGAGGGTCTGCAATGGCAACTCTAGTATGGTTAGCGCGCTTTTCTTTCGATTCCAATGTAGGTCCGAATCTTGCACCGACACCGACATATTCGCCACTTTCCACACCATCAATCCAAGTTGGAACTTTAACCTAAGGAAAGAAAAATCGGTCTAACATGCCGAAAAAAACTCGTACATACATACTTATAACATAAATACTTACCATATACATACTTATGAATAAACTATTTCTATAACAAACAAAGGATTAAATAAAGCCAAATTGTTTTTCATAAAAGCTATAAGCCGCTGTCACAAGCTATCCTCAAGAGTGAAATTTCATAATCTATCTACGTAAGTTCTCTCAAAAAGTCTCACAAATGTTTATGTCAATATACAAATTCGTACATACTTATAACATAAACACTTATCATATAAGTACTTATATGAATAAGCTATTTCTATGACAAAAGATTAGATAAAGTCAAATTGTTTTTCATAAAAGCTATAAGCTGCTGTCACAATCTATCTTATAGAGCTGACACTTTCATAATCTATTTACATAAAATTCTTTCAAACAGTGTCACAAATGTTTATGTCAATATAAGAACTCAAATAAACTAATCCAAACAGTCCTTAAATCTATAAATAGATACCACCTATTAACAATTTCAATAGAATTCAGTCTACAAAGTTTTTTCTCACCTTCAACAAAGGGTAATTTCCGGAATACAAAAAGTAATGCTAGAGATTAAAACATTCACCAAGACAACAAAGCCTAAGATACTGATACAATACAAGAAGAAACAAGAAATCTAAAACATAAGCAAGTATTGAAATTTTCTATGATGGTATAATGATTAGTAATTCAGTACCAGAACAAAGTTGTTTTCACATCCAGGTCTCTTGGGAGAATCATCATCACGGTGTACTATATCACCAGCAAAACTGAGAGTGAGAAGAAGCATGAAGACAGAGAAGAAGACAGTGAAATCCATGTTGGTATGAGAATTGAGAGAATCTTGATTGTAGATGGAAATATGAGGTGAGAAAACAAAAGGGTTTGGAGTCTGAAAGGAAAAGATGATATCTTTGGGCAAAAAGAAAGGAAAAGATGGAGGTGGTAGTACAAAGGAAGAAGAGGAAATCGTGGAGGGGTGAAGTGAGAGAAAGACAAGAGAGAGAAAGGGACACAAAGGTTTTTGATTTTTAATATTTTGATAATGATAATATTAATTTTATTGTTTGTGTTTGTCGAATGTAAGATGGAACATGAAGAAAACGCCCCGTGGTAACCGTTGAACTAGAGTTTCATTTGTTTCACGTTATTTGTTTGATGATTTGGTCACGCGATTTGTTTGTGCGTGACGTACACGCGATTTTCTAGGGATGAGTGTTTGAATAAGAATAGATTGATACAGATAAGTGAATCTACTTACGCTATTGGTTTGATGTGGAGGCTATAAAATCGAAAAGTTCAAAACATAGTAAAAATAAATGTTACTACATTTATTAATACATTAGTCGCTCTGAATCATAAAATGAGATTAATTGATTCATTGTGTGGATTAAAATTGGTTGGGTGAATAAAAATACTATAAAATGTGAATGAGTTAAAATTAAATATGTATATACTAATATGGTTAAATAAAAATACTATAAAATGTCAAAGAGGAATAGAAAAATGTTGTCCTCCAAAATGTATAATAAAAGGAAAGAGTTACAAAAAAAAAAGAGGGGACCAAACGAAGGCCTCCCTACAGATCTATAGTTTGGCAAATCTAAGTTTGTTTTTAATGAAGCTATCCCTAAATAACAACAAGAGATAACTAATACCTAATGGTGAGGGAATGAAAATTTAAACCAATATTGGGAATTTTTTTTCACATCTAATACCATTCTTTAAAAATTTAAAATACTTTTAGAATTTGCAAGTTCACATTCGAACGCACCATCAATGTGATTTTTTGGATTTATTTCGCATGTGCATATCCGAATTCACCTGTTAAGAAATTTCGAATGTGCATCGATGAATTTATCTCTGGACAGATCAATCTACATTATTCAACATAATTCATAACATTCATTCAACATAATTCAAAAGAAATTACATAATTAGTTAAGCAGAAAATTAAAATTACATATTGTTATAACCGGGAAGTTGAGGACGTTGCAACATCTTGATAACATGTGTTGCCGATTATTGAAGCCTCACATCCATCTCAATCGGATCCTTGGAAGAGTATCGTTGAAAGGTATCCCACATAACTTCTAAATCGTCATCGTTCTTGAGCTCAAACAGGGTGAACTTTACGTTTTCTTCAATGTCAAACACAAGAAAGGGGGGTTTAATTGGGTTTAATGCCAAAATCTTTTTTTTAAAAATAAATCCCCTTAAGAAAACTTCTCCACTTTTGAAAATAAGGTAGACAATGCAGGAAAGAAAGAAAGACATAATATGTTTATACTAGTTCACTTGATAACCTCAAGCTACTCTAGTCCATCCGCCAAGGTGATTTTTCCTCTCTCAAGCGAGGTCTTAATCCAATAATCAAACTGATTATATAAGGCACAAGCCAAACTGCAAGTGACTAACAACAATCTCTAAGACACACAAGTCCTAGACTTCTCAAGATATCTGACCTAACTAGTCTCTCAAGGAAATCAAGCAACAGTTTGAATAAGAGTTTGTTTACAATGAAATGCTTCTACACAAGCTAAGATGTAAAAAGATTTAAGAACAAAATGTATGACTTAAGAATGTTGAGCTATGCATAGTATGTAGAACGTATGAACAGTGAATTAGAAGCTCATTCTTGAAGTCTTCAAGCCTTTATATAGCCATGCAAAGATGATGTGATCGTTGAAGAGTACATCTGGAATATTTAGAATATGACAGCTTGAAACGAACGTGGGAGATAAATAGTACCATTAGCTTTTGCTCATTCCAGAGTGGAACGACACATCCTAATTGTGATGTTGTACTGATGTATTGTGTAGCACGTTACTTGGTCTTCACAACTTCCTAAATTCAGAGGCTTCTGAGAGCATGAGTAAGAAGCATGAAAACTTCACTTTGGTCTTCGGAACTTCAAGTCTTTAGAGTCTTCAGTACTTGGTCTTTTAGAGCCCATTGTCTAAGAAGCGTAAGTCTTCAACATTTGGACTTTGTTCATCAGAACTTTTGTCTTCAGATCTTCAGAACTTATTTTCTTTGGACACGGTATCAGAGTCTCATAACTTTATAGTCTTTTGAAGCTTTTGCAACTGTTCAACATAACATATGTAGCACAGAAGCAGAACAATCTTCTTCTAATAACTTAGCCACGCTATTTATCAAAAGTAGAACCTGTTTGTTACATTCTCAAAAATAACAAATATTAGAATACCAAAATTGGTCATACAAACATACTTGTTTGTTATCATCAAAACTCAGACGTATTATTGCAAAACCAAATCTTGTTCTAACAATCTCCCCCTTTTTGGTGATGACAAAACCATGTATTTTGGTGACACAATATTGTACCCCAAAATTTACTCTCTTCTTTCTCGTATTTCTGGTTAATAATTCAATTGCATAAACATACATGTAGTTGCATACATAACATTGATCATGGGGTTATTTCTGTTCAGATCGGAGGCCGTTTTGTCAAAGAAAAAGAATTTATTCGCTTATTTCTCAACAAAGTGAATTTTGGGTTTTCAGCGCGTTTTGGGTACTCCAGAAGGCATATCTCTCAGCTCGTCGGGTATTTTCTGATGATTTTTGACCAAAAAGTCTCTCTCATTATTATATATAACTTTTGCTTGAAAGCCAGAAGCAAATTGTGTGAGGAAAGTCCCCGAAAAAATTGATTTCTCAAGTGATCTAAACTGAATTTTAGTGCTGTTCCATGCGCTCAGTGCACTGAAACATTCGTAATTGCCAGCTGGAAACTCGAAACTGAGCAGGGTCGGTGTCTAAAATTTCGTATCGAAATCCTCTATAACTTTTATTTGCAACTCCAGAACAAATTCATTATAATTTAAGAGCAGTTTTTAATTCTTCGGAGTCATTTTCGAGCTGAACCGAGCAATTTTTATCTGATACGTGAACTTCAAAAAATCATATCTCATTCGATTTTTATCGAAATGAGTTGAAACCAGTGCCAAAATTTCAAAAATTGAGTTGAATTCATTTGTCTCAGAAATAGCCAAGTTGAAATTTTAATCAGAAGACCCTCGTTCGAGGCATTTTCTCCGAAGAGCGCATTGAAAATTCTACATGTGTCAGACACTTGAAAACTGTGCTGAAACTTCAAAAATTCGTATCGCCTGTACCGTTCGTCTGATTGAGTTGAAATTTTGGTTTACGCAAGCAAAATTGCTTTCCGGACATTTTTTGTTTGCATTCCGACTTCAAATTCCGCACGGATTTGGCTGTTTTGGATTGTGTACGAAAATTATTTTGATAATCGTGATTTGGACTTAATTGTAGATCCAAGGCACTCCAAAGCCCAATTTTTCACACTATAAATATATGTTATCACTCAATAATTAGAAGAGAGAATCATTTGTTAAATTTCACCCAAGAGCTCTCACTTTTCTCTCTCAATTTTCTCTCAACTCAAAGTTGCACAACCACCTCAAACCACCAACAACCACCACCAGAATTCCAAAACCACCGTGCTGAAAAACTTTTTCTTATTTTTTTCTTCTCACCTTCTCCGGTACAACCCCACACTCTTCTATTCTCTATCAATTCTCAAGGATCAAATGTAGCTTTTCATCAAGTTTTCTCAAGAACATTGAAGAGTGTTCAAGGTGTCGAGGTGAAGAGTTGAAGTTTTCCTCTTCATCAATTCCTCAAGAATCAAGGTCTTCTTCTTCATCAATTCTCTTATTATCATCAATTGAAGCATAATTCGGTATTTTCTTAGAAGATCTCAAGGAATTCCTCAACAATTCAACTCAAACTTCAAGTTCAAGTAAGTGATTAATTCAACTAAACACTTATTTTAAGCTATTTTTCGACTTTTGATTTTCTTGAAATTGAATAGTCGAATTGATTGCAAATTCCTTGTGGATTTCGATTATTGAATTAGTTTTGCATAATTCCTTGATTTAATTCTGATTTTGTGCCTCGAAAGGTGTCGGTGCGAAACTTTTTGCACACTACACACATACACTTGTGGTGTTGATTATCCTTGCATTTAGGCACATAATTTGAACACTTTGCATCATCAACTACATGTTCATGCATTAGGAAATGTGTAGATCAATTAACATGCATTGATTCATGTAATTAAAAGCTTATTTTGTGCATTGAACTGTGTAGAAATGTAGAATTTAGGGCATATAATTTCACATGCACTTGCACATTGTACATAATCCTCACACACACACACACACACACTTGAACACACACATTTTAACATGAATTGCATTCTTGAATATCTTTACCTGTGCATGTAGGATCATTAGAATAATTGAACATGTTGATGTATGGTTTTAAGGCATGAAAACATGAGGAAACCTCACTTTTCACAACACAAACTCACAAGTATGCACACTTCACAACTTGGCACTTTGTGCACTCCATTTCTTTTAGCATTTTCACATATTCGCATTGAATTTAGGTAATCTTTACATAGAGTATGTATCATGTGCATATATCACATACACTTGCACATGTATTCACTTAAACACCACACAACACATGTACATATGCATTTACATGCATTTTGACATTCTTTTTGACTTGAAAATTCAAACATACATTTACATGATTTGCATTTCTTTTCCTTTTGGCTTTGATTACATATTATGGATTAAATTTCGATTCATTTAATATTTCAAAACCAAACAAAAACTTGAATTGGAATTTAATTCAAAACATGAATTTTGCATTTCCATAAGCGACTTTTGGCAATTTTACACTTTGGAACTCATTTTTTTGAAAGTCCGAAGTAACGATACTTGTTCCTCACGTTTTGACACATTTCGGAACCGATTTTGGAGGTTTCAGAACCAAATTTTGCTCACAACATGCTCAAACACTCTCGCTGCCGCGTCACTTTAATGCTCCAAAAGTACGACTTCCATTCGGAATTAATTAAAAGTGCATACGTTTTTGAAACCGTTGATGATTTTGCAAGCAACTATGTGATTTTTAATCGAATTCGAGAAGTTGAATTTTTTGCCCGATTTCGGGAAACCGACTTCCCATCTCGATTTTTCCGATTTTATTTCACTTCTTGCATGCTTATACCATTTTGTAATCATAATTGCAATCGGTTTTGCATTCCGATCATTATTTCTACGACTTGCTTTGTTAATTTTGACACTTTATTTCGTGTGCGAGGTACTTGGACTCTTTTCATGTGAAATTTATACTTCTACCACTCTTACTTTGCGCTTGAATACCCACGCATACATTCTATTTGCTTGCTTCTTCGGTTTTACTTTGTTTTCGCATGTGTTTTGTATTTGTATACCCACGTATACATTCTTTTGTCTGCCTTTTGGATCTAACTCCCTTGTTGCAGGTGTTTTGCATTCGTACACATGCATGTACATCTTATTGTCTGCTTCTTCGATTTTACTCTGTTTTTGCAGGTGTTTTACACTTGTATACCCACGTATACATTCTATTTGTCTGTTTTTGGGCCTAACTCCCTTCTTTCAAATATTTAGCACTTGTACACATGCATGTACATTTTATTATCTGTTTGTTCGGTATTACTCCGTTCTTGCAAGTACACCTTGATTGGAATGTGTATACACATGTTCCTTGGCTTGTGCACATACGCGTACATTCTATTGTCTACTTGCGTGGTTTTCTTGCAGGTACACTTGATCGGAACGTGTATACACATGTTCCTTGGCTTGTGCGCATACGCGTACATTGTATTGTCTGTTTGCGTGGTTTTCTTGCAGGTACACCTTGATTGGAATGTGTATACACATGTTCCTTGGCTTGTGCGCATACGTGTACATTCTATTGTTTGCTCGCGTGGTTTTCTTGCAGGTACCATTGTTTGGAACGTGTATACACATGTTCCTTGGCTTGTGCGCATACGCGTACATTCTATTGTTTGTTTGTTGGGATTTCCCTTCTCTTACAGGTGTCATTACTTCGGATGCGCATGAACGCGTATTTCGCTTGCTTTTGATACCTTGAGTATTTATGACCGGTTTACTCTTATTGCGTGGCTGCAGTACTTGAAGTTTTCTGGAGTATTCTTTAGCTTGCAGTGCTCTTCGAATTTGATATTCGTTTGGTAGTTTCTACACTGATTTTACCGCATTCTCTTACAGCTTTCCTAGATATCATGATAAGTAGGGCTTTACAACTTTTCTTTTTCCATGAGAAGTAGGAATAGAGATGCATGATGGGGCTTCCGTAGTTGAAGCATGTTCAGGAACCCCTCTGGTTTATTTAAAGACCCGTTTAGGGCGCTTCTGTGTGCTAATTGTGTTTGGTTTGTTTAAAGTCTTCATCAGTGCATAGGGAGGCAGTTCTCAGTAAGTGTTTACATTTGTGCTTGCATAGGTCAAGTGGTTAGGAAACTCGACATGGCACCACTACACAAAGACCCGTGTTGTTATTTTTCCTGCTATCGAGTCATGATATATGGGGAAAGCAGAAAGGGTCGATAGTCGTCCCCGCACATTTCTAGTTCGTGTCTTGTATGGCACACGTGAATCGTGTTTCTCTTCCTTATCGAGACAATAACAAAGTGGCCAGAGCTCCCCATTCTGACTCTCCACTCTTTCCTGGGGTTCGCAATTATTGCAGAACTCGCATCATTTGCTCTGTAGGTTATGCTTACGCTTGTTTGAAATTTGTCTGCGCATTGCATTGCTTGTGTACTTATGCCAAAACACTTGATTGCTTCATCCCTTTGCATCCCTTGATTTCACAACCAAGACGGATATAGGATAACTTTCCCTTAGGACTGCTCGGTTAGGATAGCTCTCGAGCCTAGACATTAGAATTTACATCCTTTGCATGTTGACATAGGTAAAGATTCCCTTATATCCTCAACCATAGGTCCAATCTTTGCATGACAACATTAGGGCTAATACTAGTTAGTCTCCCTTTTGCTTTGCTTGTTTCTGTTGCATCCTTTCATGTAATTAAAACTAAAACTTGCTTTCTTTTTTTCTTTTGAAAACAAAAACACTTAATAATGGTTTGAACTTCTTTCTCAAGGTAAAAGCAACCAACTAAGACAAACTTTTTTCGCCTTCGAGTGTATTTTCTTTTTGTTTATTTGTAAACCAGAGGTTGTTTACATAAAATAATACTACTGATAGTGGAGTCTTCTTCTTGGATTGGTAGCCCCCAAATGTAGGTTGGTTTTAACCGAACTGGGTTAACAATTTTGATGTGTTCTTTATGTTTTACTGCACTATTTTATATCTACCTTGTTTGTGTTATTTTAATTTCATACCAGATGTCTCGACATCCTTATAGGTCATCTGGGTCTACTGCACCAGAATTTCAATTGGTATCAGAGCAGGCATCCTGTCTGTTTCTAGATGAGATCCTAGGGAAGATACTTCCTGGTATGTACAAGGTAGAAGATTTGCATTAAAGAATTGTTTGAACAAGGCTGGTTCATATTGTATGGTCCCTTGAAGTGGAGGATGGACCTGTCTGTGGAAGACTAGTGTATATTGAAGACAAACCTGACCAGAACTTTTGTACCTTCTTGATAAAAGAAGATAATGAAGCTAAAATAGAAGAAGTTTGAAATCAAATACTTCATGAAGGAGTGAAGAACTTGGATTAATATAAAGATCATTATTTAGCTTACGTTTAGCAAAAGAGCAAAATTATCAAAACCTTCATGCGGGAGTGAAGATATTGATAAGGTAACTCTTAAAGCTTATTTGTGTTTAAGCACCTTATGGTTATGGTGTTGGTTATGTCTAGTCAATAGCTTAGTGAAAAGCTATTATATATAGGGTTGATTTATTTTCAATCCTATGTTGTCTTTCATGTGGAGAAAGCATTGTTTATGAATTCTATTGAGATGTTGATGTATTCCGCTGTATGGCTTTTGATGTAACCCTTAAAGTATGAGAAGAATTATAGGGTTGTGTTTCCTCAACATAACATATGTCATATGTTTCCAACTACATTAAAAGTGTCAAAGATACTTGATATCATCCTCAAGTCCATTCATAAAGACATTTATTAATGAAGTTGATGAAAATCAATTGATCAACGATCCTCATATACACCTGATTATTGTATAAGACCTTGAAGACAGTCAAGGATGATGTGTTCCAAGAAGATGGAACTGATGTTCTATGGGATGTTAGAACATTACTTCAGTAGGTATGCAGCTACCAGTTGAAGAACATATGCTTTGGGTGCTGAACAAGAATGTTGCAAACATTTATGTTTTGAACCTACTCCTGATCTGGAAGAGGAGACATCTGGTTTGTGCAAGTTGATCAAGACACGATCAATAAATTATATTCCCCATATGTCAGCCTATCTCTGATCAAGGCTATGAGAGTATAGTAGTTAAGCTCAATGCTCTTAAGAAGAACTCATAAAGGTACCATATCTAGACCCTTTATGTTGATAAGATGAGCCTGTATCTGGAAGATCCTTCTGATCAAAGGTACCATAATTATGGAATACAGTATGTGGGCCATAAAACATATCATTCTTAAAGAGAAGTGTTGTGATCCAACCACAGTGACTAATAGTCTCAAGTATTAAGGTGACTTCCCTTAATATGATGTCAGATATGATGTAAGGGTATTGTTTTTGAAGAATCAAGGGAATCAAACGTCATTAATAAGTTTGTATATTTTTGTGTCATGCCTAGGTAAGTTTGTTCCAGAAACCTAGTAGAGGGAATCTCCTTTGTAAGTACACACAATGACATCCATTGTAACACCCCTTCTAATTTCCCCGCGTTTTATATAATAAATCAGAGTTTTAAGCATAACAACAAGGGCGTCACAATTTTAAGAAAATTTAAATAACAAAACAGTGATCATGCTTTTACTGAAGAACTTATTAAATAAAACAAAACCAAGGATTATGTTTAATACAACGGAAATAACATAAGAATCCGGAATAATTCAAATCATAACTATTCCAAAACATAAACCAAAAGAAACCAGTTTTAAATTCATAAAATTCCAAACGATCATTCCCCAGTGTTACAACTACCAGAGCATGACACTGACACTCAGACTATCAAAATAGCACAGCTCTATAAGCCATCCTCACCAAATCCTGAGCAGTTAATCACTTCAATCTGAAATCATCAAAGTAAGGGTGAGATTTCATCAAGATTAAAATGCATTATACGTTTCTTTAAAACAATAAAACAATCAATACATTATTCCACCCGTATTAGCATGACCAGATTAGCAATCCACAATTACATTCCATACAAATTCATTATGCACATAACAACAATCAATGCAATTATAACACTGGAAACCATCCTAACATATTATAATTACATATGCAATGCAGACTCAATGCATGTGGTACCAAACGTGAACCAAGTTCACACCCTGTTCCGTTTACACCTCGGAAAACAACGTCAATCAAAGATTCTCCCATAGACCACTGGGTCAAGAATCTAGCCTCACCACCAATATCCACTGGGTACGGTTATTGGCCCTGCAAGTTCAATTCCACACAATGGGAATGAACCATCACCAGAATGCTTATGCATGCACATCAGAAGCATGCAACAATTGAAACACGGAATATGATCACACAACATTATTCCAATTATAACCAATAACAACAACAAATCATGAACATATAACGTTAATTACAACACATGGAATTAACATACAACACATATACGCAACGAATATTTCACGAATCACAACGAATTCTTATTACGGAAACCATATTAATTCTTCAAGATCTCAATTACTGGTTTTGAAAATGTTTTTATTAGATAATACTCGTTCTAAGCTTTCCAACGATACCAACTATGCCTAAGTAGGAGTTACGGTCGAAAAGATATGACCCAAACCGTTTTCAGAAAATTACATTTTATTCCTGTACAGTATGTATCGACACAAAACCTCATGTGTCAATACATAAGCTGTTTGCGTCGACTCATAGGTCGTATGCATCGATGCATACAATTGAAATTTTGCATTTTTTTAATTTTTTTTTAGTATGTGTCGATGCATAACACGTATGTGTCGATGCATAGGTTTGATTTTTGGCCTATGAGTCGATGCATGAATCTATGAGTCGATGCATACGTTTTCCACGCCTCTGGTTTTCCAAATTCTTGCTACTTGCATCGATTCATAATGTCATGTGTCGACCCATACTGTTATGTTTCCTCAAAATATCGGTTTTTCTCCACTGTTTGCAATCCCACTCAATACCATTCATTACCAAACTTCATAATACACCAGAATAGAATTAATCCATGTATTTTTACATTCAATTGACTACAGAATTTTGTTTTCTAATTAGCCTAGATTCATCTTACATAAATTAATTGTTCATAACAATTCCAATCAAGGTTTTACGTCGGATTATAACGTTAGGGCACAACCTAGAATCCTAATTCGAGATTCCTAACGGATTGAATTATTCTATTGATCATCAACACCTATAAGGCATAATAATAAGATCAAATCACCCCTTACCTCGCGATGAATCTTCGAATTTTCGACGATTTGGCTTTTTCTCCTCTTTCTCTTCCCTTCTCCAAAGTACGTAGAATGAATCCTAATTTCTCAAATCCTTCTCTTATTCCTCTATTCCTTTATTTATTCCTTTTTATTTTCCAAATAATAGAAATAAATAAATTAGATTAATTAGAGTCTTTTACTCTACACACCTCCCAATTCCAATTTACACCTCCAACACTCCATCTATTTAATTAATTAATTAAATCCCTAAATCCAAAAATATTAATAATTAAATCTTTAATTAAATTAATAATTAAATTTCTAATTATTTAATAGTTAAATTAATTTGGGGTGTCACATCCATCATCTCAAAGTAAGACAGGAGGTCTAAAGAAGAAGCTTATTGAGATGTGACTTGTGTTATCCCTAGGTTAATGTTGGTTGTATGATCCAGAAGGTTGATCAAACATAGTTGTAATACGGTGGGAGAACTGACTTTGGAATTTATTTTGCTTTTGATCGCAAATGTTGCAAATAGCAAGAGTCGCCACCGACTTTTCTTTTATCCAATTAAGGGAAGGTGAAAAGAACAGAAAAAGACATTCGTTAGATTCTGAGTAAGGGAGAAGGTTATGAAAAGGGAAGGTATTAGCACCCCTTTCCATCCGTAGTTATCTACGGGCTCTTAGTTTCTTTTAGCCCATCTTTAAAAAATTTGCTTTCTGTGTGCGTTTGAAAAAATGTTTTGAAAAGGCATTTCTCTTTGACTTCGTAATGATTCACGCTGGAATGTATACGAAGTGTTTGGAAATGTTTCCTTTTGAAAAGCGTTTTAACTTTGACAAAAGTGTGAGGTGTGAAAAGTATTTTGATAGAGCAAGCAACTAAAAGTCTTATTACCTACTCAGAACGGTCGTTTCCGTGTTATTTTACTTTCCTTTAGAATAATGCTATCCATACCATTAGTTGGTAGGTAACCCAATTCGTTGGATGTAAAGGGACATTCGAAGGGACATCGGATGGTCATAAAAGGCAACTTGTAGGAGTATCCTAGTACATTCGAAGGAACGATCATCACTTTTCGTAGGCAACAATTGAGGGACGAGATCATGTATTCGTAGGCCATGTCGAGGGACTATGATCTTTGTATCGAAGGGACTATGATGATATGTTTGTAGGCAACGGTGCTAGGATACCTCTACGTTTGAGGGACTCGACCATTTATTAGAAGGGCAACGAGAGAGAATACTTTAGGGGGTGCATGTGTGAAGAGAGTGTGTTAAATTCAGATATGTTATCTTGCAATTAGAAGTGATCTACGTTCGTTTTTATCTTGCCATACACGCCTAGTTACTAGCAGTTTATATGGGTGCGGAAAGTAAATTGCGGAAAGTAAATCCTACGCTATTACATGGCTTTGGGACAGTTACATAATATAGGAGTGCGGAAAGTAAATCCTAATTAAGCTATTACATCCCATGAGCAGTTACATAATATTGGAAAAAAGAAATGCGAGAAAATTAATCCTAACTATTACAAACTGGAAGCAGATACATAATAATCGGAAAAGCAAAGAAATTCGCATAAGAGAAAATGTGTTAGTAAAAAAAATTTTTGAGTTATGAAAAAGTTTTTAGGTTAGTAATCCTAATTAGATGATAAAACAATATTTTGGGAATTTTCTGGATTGGTTTTAGTAAGGAAAAAATAATTAAAAGTCGATTTTATGGTTAATTAACAATTGATTAAAATATGCATGCAAAAATATTAATTTTTATGCCAAAAATTAAATAAATATTTTTCTGTCCTAAATGCAAAAAGAAAATATTTTTTGGTGACTTTTTGATGTGTTAGAAAATTGTTTGAAAAGAAATTAAATTAAAAGAAAAATATGAAAAGAAACAAGAAAAAGGTTAGTTTTTGCAAAAGTGTAAAAAATATGTTGACAATGCCAGGGATCGAACCCAAGCCTTCTGGGTGAACATGCGCGCTGCTTACCACTGGACCAACCTGCATTTGGTGTTAGTGACACGGAATAAAAACATTATAAGGGAATCAGTTTTCTGAAAATTTATTTAAAATCAAAATCGCGCCAAGCTTCATCGTCTTCGTTCAAATGTCCAGGGTTTTACCTACGGATTTCGTTCGTAGCTAAAACATATAGCGACGGCTTCGTTCGTCACTATAACACCTGCAATTTTCCAAAATCACTTACAAGCAATATAAATTCATGGTGAATACATGGATCTATTCGGTTTGGCCTCCTGAACAAGAATATGCCCCTAGTTTTGGCCATTTTTTCCTAAATCGAAGGATCCCAATTTGAAGCTTGGAAAACCTAACAATGGCATACCACGATTCCTGCACTTAAACTTCAATTAAACAGCCCAGATAGCTTGCAAATAACATCATGAACATGAATATATAATCAAAATACGTTTAAAATGCATGTAACTATGAATTCGATTTTGAAATTTTGAGGCAAACCGTGGTGTGCAATTTCGTATTTCTGGAGGTCTGGATGCTTGGTAATGATCCGGTTAGCTTCAGAAAACACCAAGGAATTGATTGTCAACCTTTGTTTGGCTTGGATCGATGCAAATCTTTGGCTGCTGCCTCCTTGTATCACACGGTTTTTTGAAGCTTTTTTTAGGGTTCTTGGAGTCAAGAATTTCGTCCTTTGTGCTTGTGGATGCAACATGTACTTATAGTAGAGTGAATTAGGTCAAGAATTATGAAGAAATTATATGCCAATCAATGAGAAAATATTTGATTTGGAATGAAACCAAATATTGCCTTTTTTGATCAAATCTCATTCAGTTCCTTTGCCAATCAATGCAATTTCGAAATTGACAGCTTGTATGGCTTGCTTGGATCTCAAGAATGAGAGAAAAATCCATCTTGCAATTAATTTTGATTTTCTATCTTTTATTTTAATTAAATTGGCTTTTAAATGATTAAAAATACAAAATAAATGGAAAATAAAAGATAAATTCGTGGCCTTGGGATTGGAGGTTTCAATTCAGCTAAGGAACATGTTTGAATCAAGAAAAGTTAGGCCCATTTGCAAAAATTTTGGTTTTGTCAAGTATTTCTCTTTGTGCACCTCCTAAAAAATGCTCAACTTGTGCAAGGTGTATCTTGCTCAATGTTTAACATTTTTGGGTGTTCTTGGACTTTTTAGAAAGCTCAAGATGTCCTCTAAACATCCTCTTTGGTTTCATCTTCATTGGAGTTTCCATGCTCATGAACACTTCTTTACAGAAAGTTGACGATTTGTTGACTTTTAAAAAGACCTATAATGTTTTGATCCATAACTTCCAAATGAAGCATTTTTTGCCCAAGCTTGTGAGACATGAAGTTGTAGAGAATTGAATTCTCTTCAAAATGAGCTGTGGTGGAAAAATTTCTGATAAAGTATGTGAAAGTTATGCCTGGTCAAAGTTCTGTTGACTTTTGTCTAAGAAAGCCCAATTTAGAAACTTTGACTTTTGATCAATTCTTGACTTTTCTTGATGAATCATGATCAACCCTTAATCAAATGATGAATATCACTTCAAAATATTGATGTTGACCAAAAATTAT
Source organism: Vicia sativa (assembly GCA_021764765.1). Lineage (NCBI taxonomy): Eukaryota > Viridiplantae > Streptophyta > Magnoliopsida > Fabales > Fabaceae > Vicia > Vicia sativa. The sequence continues at coordinate 288,678,329 of CM038793.1, read as the reverse complement.
GAAGTTTGACTGTATGTTGACCACCGTTGACTTTTTGTCCAATACCACTGATTTTCAACCATCTGAGCAATTGTCTGAGGAAACTTGACTTGTAAGGCTTGAAACTTGACATGGAGATTATTTGAAGCATATGATGGGGCATGATGACCATTGGAAGTGTTAGAAGTCCATCTTGACTTGAGAATGGCAAAACCCTAGTTTGGATTGATTGCTTAGGAGAGGGTTTGTCTGGTCAACCCTTGTGAAATCCTTGAGTATGGATATGAGAAATGAGAGGGCAAATTTTGGGGTATGACAGTTGCCTCTGTTCAATCATCTTGTACTGGAAGATTTAGATTGGCATGCTTGCCTTTCGTGACCTGAAGGTAGAAGATGATTGAACACTCGAGTACACCTGAAAATTTGCACTCGCTGTTGGTTAATGATGCGCTGGAATGGGCTTACAGATGCCATTTGGAGAAGTTGTTGCGGGAGAGTGAGTCGTATGCTAGACTCGCGAACGTTGTTTGAATAAAATAAACATCGGAGATGGGCTTAAGAGGCCATCAAGAGAGAATGATGTTGGGGAATGAGCCGTTCGTTAGACCCTGTAGGTATTTTTGAAAATAAGAAGAAAGCACGTAGATGGGCTTAAGATGCCATCCGGAGAGAATGATGTTGAGTCGTACGTTAGACTTCACGCTCGCCTTTGAATGAAACTAATGGTAGGTATTGATTTTTAACCAAATATGCAGCATTCTGAAGGTGGAGAGATGTCGACAAATAGTCGGAGATGGGATTAAGATGCCATCCAGGGCAACTGAGTCGTACGCTGGACTCTGTAGTTGCTGTTGATAATAAGAGAGAGTCAGAATAAACCTTCGTCCTGGATATTCTGAGGTAGATAGTTGGCAGATGTGGATAGCTTTCCCGTCTTGCTTCGGGTGTCGATCCAGCGCCTGTTGCCGGAAGACAACTTGTACGGTCTTTCATATAGGGTTTCCTGTCTTGTTTCAGGTGTTAATCCTGGACCTTCCATTTGGAAAAGATTTGTACGGTCTTTCAGATAGGGTTTCCCGTCTTGCTTTGGGTATTAATCCTAGACCTTCTGTTTGGGAAAAGATTTGTACGGTCTTTCAGATTGGGTTCCCCATCTTGCTTCGGGTGTTAATCTTTGACCTTCCATTTGGAACATATCTTTTACCTGCTGGAGACAATAAAAAACTTTGACAGGATATAGTTAGTTTTATGCAGATTATGATGCATGCGAGCATATGACAAAGTACGTGAATGATATATGCACATGTCATTATTTTTTTTAATGAATAATGCATGAATGTAGATGTTGTGGTCTTTCAAAACATATCCATATTGAAGAAGATGAGTACGTCTTGTCGAGGATTCCTGACTTCTGATTGGGGATGAAGTTGCTGAAAACTCTGATTTGGATGAGAAAGAGATGTCCTTTTTCCTCTGATGCACTATCTGACCAAGTTTTGAGCCTAGATATTAAGGCTGTTAGGAATAATAAAAGCTGGGAGATGCTCTGCTAGGGATCTTGTGCGTAGATCTCGTTGGGGAATATATGATTATTGCTTGGAGTCGAGGCTCGAAGATTCATTTGAGGTGATGAATCTAAAGTTGGTTAAAACCTCTGGTTGGGGAATAAAAGAGACGTAGGTTTCCTCTGATGCACTATCTGACCGAGTTTGGAGTCTCGATACTGCTACCGCCGGGGAATGTTAATCATTGGGAGACATTCCGCTGGGGATAGATATCTCTGCGTATACGAGATGAACCGTTACTGCTCGGAGACTGATGTAACAGGGCGAAACTGATTAAGTCCACTGCTCGGGGACTAATGTGATGAAGCTCGAAGTGTTGGAACACTAGCGGGAAGAGATTAATACTTCGTCAGAGAAGGTTTGATGGCTCTGTGGGGATTGTACTCTTGTGAAAGTAACCCGCGGGGGACGCATTGGTGACTTTAGTCGTCATCTAAGTTCCTAGAATCTGTAGTAATTACTTTCGTTCATTCGCTTGTCGTATGTTTGTGAACAAATGTTTATTGTCAAATGCATATAATCATTCAAAGAAATCATTGGACTTTATGCAAAAAACAACAATAATGAACACTGTAAAAGAAAGAATTTGCATTAATTTTGAAAGGTGGCGTATGGCCAAGCAGTTTGTATACAATGAAAGTAAAAATCTATGCGGAAATAATCTCGTCGAGTTTCAACTATGCTAGTGCTCATATATTTCGACTATCTTATCTCCTTGCTGTCAGTAGAAAGTGAGTGAATTTATTTTCGCCATTTGAATCTTGAGCACTGATAGTAGTCTTTAGTCTGTAAGTAGGTGATCTGGACGAGACATAGTTGTACGCTTAAATCCCTAACTTTTGCCTAGACCTCCCTTTCGGGTTTTCAGTCTACCGGGATACCCTTTTTTGCCCAAGTCGCCTTTGCAGGTTTTCGATTTGCCGGGTGTACATTTTTGTATATATCCTTAACTTTTGCCCGGACCTCTTTGGTTCGCCAGGATGCCCTTATTTTGCCTAGATCAGTCGACCTAGCGGGTCTCGTTTATGCGTAGTATTTTTTGACTATGTCTGCGTTCACAGGGTGTGGGAAGTCTTCGCCATCTATGGTGCTAAGTATCATAGTCTACCGAAAATACTGTTTTGACTACAAACGGTCCCTCGTAGGTGGGAGTCCATTTGCCCCTGGGATCACCTTGTGGAAGAATGATGCGCTTGACTACTAGATCACCGACTTGGTAGACTCGGTGTTTGACCTTCTTGTTGAATGCTCTGATCATTCGCTTTTTGTAGATCTGTCCATGGCAGATGGATGCGAGTCGTCGATCAAGTTGATCCGTCGAGGTGAGTCTGGATCCATTCATCTTCGCTAACTCAAGGCCCGGAGGACTCGGTTGAGGGTATCTGAACCTCGATTGGTAGGACTGCTTCCATACCGTATACGAGAGAGAAGGGGGTTGCCCCTGTAGATGTTCGTATTGTAGTGCGGTTACCATGGAGAGCAAATGACAACATCTCGTGCCAATCCTTGTAAGTGACTATCATCTTCTGTATGATCTTCTTGATATTCTTATTGGCGGCTTCCACTGCACCATTCATCTTAGGCCGATATGGAGAAGAGTTGTGATGCTTGATCTTGAACTGCGTGCAGAGTTCGATGATCATTTTGTTGTTGAGATTGGTATCATTATCTGTGATAATCCTTTCGGGAGTGCCGTACCGACAAATAAGATTATGCTTGATGAATCGAGCCACAACATTCTTGGTAACAGATGCGAACGAGGCTTCTTCTACCCACTTGGTGAAATAGTCAATTGCCACAAGGATGAAACGGTGTCCGTTGGAAGCGGTGGGCTTGATTTCTCCGATCATGTCAATGCCCCACATTGTGAAAGGCCAAGGAGCAGTCAAAACATTCAATGGTACTGGAGGTACGTGCACTTTGTCTGCATATGTCTGGCATTTGTGATAAGATCGAGCATAGCGATGACAATCAGCTTCCATGGTGGACCAATAGTAACCTGTTCTCAAAATCTTCTTAGCCATTGTATGTCCACTGGAGTGGGTACCAAATGCGCCTTCGTGTATTTCTTCCATGATACGTTCTACAGTTTTCTGATCTACACAGCGGAGTAAGCATAAGTCGTGGTTGTGCTTGTATAAGATTCCGTTGCTGAGAAAGAATTTGGAAGCGAATCTTCTCAAGAATTTCTTGTCATTGACAGATGCCCCTGCGGGATATTCCTGAGTCTCAAGATACCTCTTCACTTTGTAGAACCTAGGTTTCTCTTCTGTATCAAGTTCACAATAGTATGCTGGTTCGTCAAAATTTTTGATGATGATTTGGGGAGCCTCGTTGTCCCATTTGACCTTGAACATAGATGACATAGTAGCTAATGCGTCTGCCAACTGGTTCTCTTCTCGGGGAATGTGATCGAAAGTGATTTCTTCGAAGTAAGGGATCAGGCTCAAAACATGCTCTCGATATGGAATGAGATTCAGATGTTTTGTATCCCACTCGCCTTTAATCTGACTGATCACCAAAGCTGAGTCTCCGTACACTTGCAAGAATTTGATTCTTAAATCAATAGCAACTTTAATACCCATGATGCATGCTTCATATTCGGCCATGTTGTTAGTGCAACTAAAACATAATCTGGCGGTGAAAGGCGTGTGTCCGCTTGTAGGAGATGTAATGATGGCGCCAATGCCATTGCCAAGTGCGTTTGAGGCTCCATCAAAGACCATGGTCCATCGGGATCCTTGTTCGGGTCCTTCGTCTGGTCCTGGTTCTTCGCAATCAGTGACTAACAAAACATTTTTGACTGGAAACTCGAACTGCATAGATTGGTAGTCATCTACGGCTTGATGAGCCAAATGATCGGCTACTACACTTCCTTTGATCGCCTTCTGAGAAGTATATTAGATGTCGTATTCGGTCAAGATCATTTACCATTGCTATTCTTCCGGAGAGAGCAGGTTTCTCGAATATGTATTTTATCGGATCCATCTTGGAGATCAACAAAGTAGTGTGAGTCAACATATACTGTCTTAGTCGGCGAGCAGCCCAAGCCAAAGCACTGCAAGTTTTCTCAAGCTATGAGTATCTTGTTTCACAGTCGGTAAACTTTTTGCTAAGGTAGTATATTGCATACTCTTTTCGACCAGACTCGTCATGTTGCCCCAACACGCACCCCATTGAGTTCTCTAATACTGTTCAAGTACATGATAAGAGGTCTTCCTTCGGCAGGCGACATCAGGATAGGAGGATTTTGTAAGTACTCCTTGATTTTGTCAAAAGCGATCTGGGAATCGTCGTTCCATTCCACTACTTGATCTTTCTTCAGTAATTTGAAGATTGGTTCACAAGTAGCAGTTAGATGTGCAATGAATCTGGAAATGTGGTTCAATCGTCCCAAGAAACCTCTGACTTCTTTCTCGGTGCGGGGCGCTGGCATTTCTTGGATAGCTTTGACCTTGGCGGGGTCAATTTCAATACCTTTTCCACTGACAACAAACCCTCGGAGTTTACCGGATCTGACTCCAAAGGTTCACTTGTTGGGATTAAGTCTTAGTCTGTACTTCTTCAGTCTGTCAAACAGTTTCCGCAAATGATCGAGATGTTCTTCTTCAGTCTGTGATCGAGCTATCATGTCGTCGACGTAGACCTCTATCTCGTGATGAATCATGTCATGAAATAATGCCACCATGGCACGTTGATAAGTGGCACCTGCGTTCTTCAGGCCGAACGACATAACCTTGTAGCAGAATGTGGCCCACTGTGTAACGAAAGTAGTATTCTCCATGTCTTCAGGAGCCATTTTGATTTGATTGTAACCGGAGAAACCATCCATGAAGGAGAAAACCTTGTGTTGAGCGGTGTTGTCGACTAGAACATCAATATGAGGAAGTGGAAAATCGTTTTTTAGACTCGCTCTGTTCAGATCTTTGTAATCCACACACATTCGTACTTTACCATCCTTCTTAGGTACGGGTACCACATTCGCAACCCACCATGGATAAGAAGTAACGGCTAGGAAACCGGAATTGAACTGCTTTATAACTTCGGCTTTGATTTTCTCTAACATCTCGTGACGCATACCAAACCTTCGCTTCAATCGAGAAAACCTTCTTTTGTCGGTAATCGGTGTACCACAATGTCAATGTCTAGATCCGGCATGTCTTCGTATGACCAAGCAAAAACCTTGATATAGTCTCGTAGCATCTGGACCAATCTATCTATGACACTGCTCTCAAGACCTGCTCCTATCTTGATTTCTTTTTGTCTTCGTCAGTACCTAGATTCACAACCTCGACTGACCCTTCGTGTGGCTGTATAACCCGTTCTTCTTGCTATAGCAGTCTGACAAGTTCTCCTGGCACTTCACAATCTTCCTCATCTTTGTCATACCCCAAAATTTGCCCTCCATCTACTCAAGAGATTTCATGCATCCACACTCAAGGATTCCTCAAGAGTTGATCAGACAAACTCTCTCCTAGACAATCAACCCAAACTAGGGTTTGGTATCTCTCAAGTCAAGATGGATTTCCAACATCTCCAATGGCCCTCGTGCCTCCTCATATGCTTCAAAGATTCTCCATGTCAAGTTTCAAGCCTCACAAGTCAAGTTTCCTCGAATAATTGCTCGGATGGTTGAAAATCGGGTATTGGACAAAAAGTCAACTGTGGTCAACATACAGTCAAAACTTCTGATTTTTGGTCAACATCCTCATTTTGAAGTTACATTCATCATTTGATCAAGGGTTGATCATGATTCATCAAGAAAACTCAAGATTTGCCCAAAAGTCAAACTTTCTAAATTTGAGTTTCTAGATGAAAAGTCAACTGAACTTTGACTGGTCACAACTTCCTCATACTTTCTCGAAATTTTCCACCACCTCTTGTTTTGAAGGAAATTCAATTCTCCACAACTTCATGTCTCACAAGAATGTCCAAAAATGCTTCATTTGAGAGGTATAGCTCAAAACATTAGGTCATTTTCAAAGTCAACAAAAAGTCAACTTTTTGTTTTGAAGAATATTTTGAGCATGGTAACTCCAATTGAGATGAGACCAAAGACATTGGTTAGAGGACTCTTAGAGCTTTCAAAAGTCCAAGAACACTCAAAATGTGGAAAATGAGCAAGATACACTATTCAGAAGTTGGGCAATTTTGGACAATTGCACAAAAGGACATTTTGGTCAAAATGCAAAATTTTCCAAATGGGCCTATAATCTTTTGATCCAAACTTGTTCATGATGCTATTCTTGACCCATAAATGCTTGGCTTTGGTTATTTTCTATTTTTATGATTTATATTTGAATTTTATAACATTTAATTCAAAAATAAATTATATAAAATATGAAAATTAAACATTTTCTCAAAAGGAATGATTTTATATCTTTCTAAATGTCCAAGAAAGCCCACACCATTTACCAAATTGCAAGCCATGGCATTGATGAGAAAATCATATTTTCTTCAAAATTTGATTTGTTTTTCAAAGAAAATATTTGCACATTCAATTGCCAATCTTTTTCCTTGTTCTCTTCCAAAACTCCTATAAATACCAAGCAATACAGCCAAGACAAAGGATCAAACCCTAGCTCAAGCCAAACCTTATTCTTGCAAATTTTTCAAGAAACTGGAAAATCAATTTCAAAAAGTACCACTTTCGGCCAAAACCAACCCTCTCATTGTCTTCGGAGGTAAGTTTGAGTAAGTATACATCATCCATGGTTTAAAAATAAGTTGGATCGATGCATACATGATCATACATATATTCAAACTTTGATTTTTGCATTTTAATCATCTCGCATGCTTTAATCAATTCTAATGTTTTATTGTGTTCATGAGGCTTTACTTGATCGATCTGGGCCATCGCTTGAAAGGTTGAACGAAGAATCATGGTTTGCCATGTTTAGTTTCTCAGTCGTTCTTCGAACCGGCTTGTACAAGCCGCTTCAATAAAACCACATCACCAATTGGACCTTAAGGTCCGATTTAGGTGGACATGGTCTTCTTTTCTTTTATCCATATGCTTTGGTGTTTGATCATGAACTCACCGGAGAAGACGACTGAGCCCTAGCTCCGCGCCGTTGACTCACTGACCGCAAGCGTGGCAAAAGCAAGCGCCCGATCAACGTTCATTCAAAATCAATCAGCCCGCTACCGACTGCGGTTTGATTTTCAAAATATCTGACGCCGTCATCACTTATATCATTTGTTTCACTTTTCAACACCAAGTGCATCATGGCGTAGTGGCTGCGTGCGTGCTGTTTTTAAGGTTTGAAGTGATGTCTCCAGTTCGATTCTCGTCTTAATAACCTTTTCCTTTTTTCAAACTTGCATTATTTTCTATATTTTATATTTTCATATTTTTTAATATTTGCATTCATTTTAATTATTTTCATATTTTTATTTCTGCATTAAAAATTACAAAAATATTTTCTTTTTTACATTATTTCTATAAAACCTTTATTTAATTTAATAAATTAAAAATATAATTTTGCATGCATATTTATTTTATTTATATTTTAGCATTTAAATCATTATAAATTGCATTTTAATTATTAAATCTTTTCCAAAAATCCCAAAAATTATTTTAGCTTATTTATCTTATTTCCAGCATGTATAAATTTTCTCATATTAAAATTTGCATTTTTCTAACATTTTCTCTTATTTCAATTTCATCATATTTCCGATTTTCTTATTCTTTCAAAGCTGGTTCATCTTCGGACGTTTTATCATTTTATTTTTCCAATAATGTAATTGCTCATGGGATGTAATAGTTTAATTTAGGACTTTACCAAGATTTTAATTATGTATCTCCCCAAAGCCATGTAATAGCGTAGGTTTATCTTCCGCACTTTACATTCCGCATTTTACTTTCCGCACTATCAATTGCTAGTAATTAGGCGGTATGGCAAGATAATAATTGGACATAGCTCACACTAATTTCAAGATAAAATATCAATTGACACACTTCTTTCACACACGCACCCTTTAGGTAATTCTCTCTCGATGCCTTCGATTTCAAATGGTCATGTCCTCGAACGTAGAGGTATTCTAGCACCGCTGCCTTCCAAACAAATCATCATAGTCCCTTCGATACAAAGATCATAAGACCCACGATGTCGCCTCCGAATACATGATCTTGACCTCGATTGTCGCCACGAAAAATGATGATAGTCCCTTCGAATGTGTGCTAGATACCAAGTTGCCTATGACCATCCGATGTCCCTTCGAATGTCCCGCTTACATCCAACGAATGGAGCTACCTACTAACTAATGGTATGCTAGCGCTATTCTAAAGGAATGTAGAAGTACAACAAACGACCAATTCCGAGGGTAAATAAGTCTTTAGTTGCTTGCTCTATCAAATGCCACACTACACACTCTTTTTCAAAGTTCAAATTCTTTTCAAAACAAAACATTTCCAACACTTTGTATACACCTACATGAGTCATTACAAAGTCAAAAATTTTTTTCAAAACATTTTGTCAAACACACAAAGCAATTTTAAAAGTGATCTAAGAGCAACTAAGAGTCGTGAGATAAATCACGGATGGAAAGGGTGCTAATACTTTCCTTTTCATAACCATTCTCCCGAACTCGTAATCTAACGGTCTTTTTCTGTTACTTTTACCTTCCCTTAATTGGATAAAATAAAAGTCGGTGGCGACTCTTGCTATCCGCACATTTGGATACAAAAATCCTACAAAGTCAGCTTCACCGTATCACGTAATCAAGCGATCTGGGGACACCCTAAAAAGAGAGAATTGCCTTTAGGATTTCTAGATCATTTTATTGCTTTTGTTTGACTTGTATGCTTTATCTTTAAGGTTGTCACATTATATTGTTGGGGATCCTACACCGATCCGGTTTCAGGTGTAGCATTAGATCATCACATAGATTTATAACTACGACGGTCAACATGATGATGGCATGTTAGTGACACTTTGGTTGCCCCGATACTTCATTCCCAAGTTGAAGAAAGTATTTGGCTTCTCGTGGTGTCACTACGCTTAACTAAACTTTTAGAACCATTGACCCATCTTGGCCATTAGGTAGTGAGATGGCCGGCTTTGGTGTAGACCGAGGTTGGTTGATACTCGATGCTACGCTCATTGAGATCGACTTTTGGGACATTTTCGATCGACCACTTGGCGTCAGATTGAAATAAGCGCCTACGAGAAAGATCTGATATGAGATTCCTAGAACCCTTACATTATTATAGGACAGATGAACCAACTCAAACTTTTGGTGGGTAATCACTATACCCTCATGCCTTAAACCTAGGCTCATTGTGAATTGTTTGTGTGTGCTAAACATGACATCATGACATCATTCACATTGCATATCATTTCTAACTATTTCAAGGACCTAGGATTTATCTTTGCTCTGCTTTTGTAGGGATTATGGCTTCTAGAAAGACTATCCGAATCAACTTCACGGGTATCCCTTCTCACTCAAAGAATTGGTTTCGTAAATTCGACCATGCTCTACCATCAAAAGACATGGTTATCTACTTGATTTGGTTATCTCCGGTTTTGAAGAAGATATGATGCATGTCCTATTCCAGCTTTTTGATCCAAACACCATTGCTTTACATTTCAGATTATCGTTGGTTCCTACCTTGAAGAGTTCTCTAAGCTACTTGGGGTACCTATTCTGACCAAATGCCATTCACCGTTTGAAAAGGTTCCTAAGTTCAAGACATTGCATCCGCCTTACATCTTAAGCCAGACATTGAAGCCAATTGGGAAACTAGAAGTGGAGTTAAGGGTTTACTTTCCAAGTTCCTAATCAAGAAAGCCCGAGAATTCCTCAAAGTTATGAGTTTCCATGCATTTGAGAACATTGTGGCCTTGCTAATTTATGGTTTGGTTCTATTCCTAACTCGGATCAATTCATAGATGTCAATGCCATCAAGTTGTTTCTTACCCGCAACTGCGGCCTACTTTACTTGGAGACATCCTACATTCTCTCCACACTGTACTACTAAGCGACAAGGAACTCTCATGTGTTGTATCCGCTACTTTCAAGGTGGTTTATTTCGCACCTTCCTCCATCAGTTTTGAAGAATGAACAAAGGTTGAGATGGTCTCAAAGATTGATGTCACTCTCTCATTCAGATATCCGTTGGAGCCTTTTCTCTCAAAAGGACTTCACATTCATTGAGCGGTGTGGAGAATTCCCTAATGTACCACTACTTGGTATAAGGGGAGGTATTACTTACAACCCTTCTCTAGCTCTACGCCAGTTTGGTTTTGCTCGAAGAGATGGTCCACATGATATGCTTCTCCAAGATATTGTGTTCGACTACAATCACGATCTCCAGAATTACCGACGAAGGTTTATACACGCTTGGGGCATGGTAAAGAAGACTGGAAACCAAGACTTTGGGGCACCGAACTCCATTCCTTGGGAACCTTACCTCAAATGGGTGCGAGCTCGAGCTCAAAACCTCATGATGCCATTTCACTGCTTTACCAAGAATTATGGAACCTGTTGCTATAGGTGACGCATCTATGCTGTTCTCCATCCCGACATGCCTACTGATTTTGAAGACTTGAAGAGATCCCGATTCAACTTAAAGAAGAAAGGGATACCTTGAAGCTCAAGGTTATGCAAGAGAAGAAAGTTCTAGAGTTGACCAAGCTACTTCACGAGGAGCGAAACATCAACGCTACATCGGCACCAAGAGGAAGCGCCCATGGGAGACTTATTTAGGATTTATTTTCTTTTTTTCTTTGAACTATCTTGTACTTAAAAGAAAAAGAATAATAATGAGAAGTACTAATAAATGTTTGTTCATTGCTTGTTTAACAAATTTAAATCTCTTAGGTCCTTGAAAACATTGCATTGCATTCGCATAAACATTGCATATCATAGCATAACATTGCATCAAGGTACATTGAGATTGGTTTTCTCATTTGCTCGCTATTTATTTTAGCAAATGGCTCTTGAACAGATCACAAAGATCTCCAAGCTCGTAATGCCTGGGCCAAAGAGATGTTCACCAACTTGGTCCAAGGCCAAGAAGATCTCAAGAAGCTCATCAACAAGAAGAAGAAGGTTGTTGGTCCTCAACATGGGTAGACGCTTTCAAAGGGGTCCTAAGGTGGTCACCGTATTGAGCTCAAGGAAGTGTCCATACCGAGGGTACATAGATGGTGGTGATGACAAGGAGCCAAAGAAAGGAGGAGAGGATCACCGATTATAGCCAACACTGAGGAAGATGACAAGTACAAACAACTTGAAGATCGTCTGAATGTCTGGAAAATCGAAAATGTCCGGGTGAACTTGATGACCGAGTCTTGTTCCCTGTGTGGTGATTCCTCCCAAGTTCAAAGTTCCTACTTTTGCCAAATATGATGGCATTTTGCCCTAAGTCGATTTGTCCTATGTCCAAGATCAGAAAAGTTGTGGATGCACTATTTTCAAGAAAGTTTGTCCGAACTCAGCTTGGAATGGTACTATCACAGAGAATGACCGTATCCGTACTTGAGTGACTTCTGATGCTTTCATGCATAATATAGTACAATGTCAATTGACACCCACTCGCATGCAACTACAAAGCATGTCTATGGGTCGACGAGAAGTTCAAGGAGTATGCTCAAGTGAGAGATTTAGCAGTAGTTCAACCACCCTTGTCCAATAGGGAGTTGGTTGATATGTTTGGGAACACCGACAGCCCATTCTTCAATCATCCGATTGGAAATTCTTCATCCGGATTCACCGAATTGATATTGACAGGCGTTGATCAGTCGGTATCAAGAGTGGAAGATCATGTAGAGACATCTTCAAATGTCACAAGAGATCTTTTGGTGCTAAGAAAGAAGCTAATGTCAGTATGGTCGTAAAAGCCGAGCCAAGACCGATCATGCTCAATCTGTAAAGGCCAGATCTCCAATCCTACATCAAGACAACTCAGCGAGACAACGCGCCAGAACAACGCCGCACAAGACAGCATTTAAGATCAACATGCCATTGTCGCAAGCCTTGCAACACATGTTGAAAGCGAGTCGATAACCTGAGGATCCTCCTCGTAATGTCAACACTTCCTCCAAGTACAATCCAAATGCTAATGCTTACCATTCCAATAGCCTGTGCACGACATATAACAATTGTTGGCTCAAGAACAAGATTCAAGATATGATGAAGCTAAGGATTGAATTTGATCCTCCCCGTGAGACCGAATGTGATCAACGCGCCTATGCCTAACCATGACAAGAGTTCCAATGTTGTTGGTGACGATACTTATGTTTTCAACATAGATGACTTGACCATCCTCCGATGACCGTTAAGAAGAATTTGTTGCAAGCCGTCAACCGTGATGCCCAGATTGTCGTTGGTGCCCATCCGCACCGATGGTTGTGCTTGGTTGAGAAGACGTGTTCGCATGATGGACAACCGTGAGATACTATTTCAAACCACCGTGCGTGTTGGTGAAGAAATGTCTAAGTTGAAGATCGACAATGCGAACGAAACTGCATTATCCGTGGGATACCTGGGGCAGCCAAGTGGAAAGTATGATTACATGGTGAAGTACATCTCGATAGTTAAGATTCCTATTAAGATGTTAAGGCGACGGATGGGTGACGATTTCCCGTAAGACTATGCCGATGTTAACACTATAAGGATCACGATCTGCGGCTCAGAGTGGCACCTCATTATCACTTCTCCAAGGCCGCCCATATTCCTCTCGACAAGGCTATCCTTGGAATTATGGAGTCGATGTTTACTATCATGGTGTCAAGCAAGATCCTCGACCATTGAAGATCTTACCATGAAGTTTCTATTTCGACATTGACAACATCACCGATCCAAGAAGGTGACCGAACCGAAAGGTCTCTCCAGATCTCTCCTCCAAAAGACACCGCGACTCCACCGCATTCCGCCTACTCAATCAATATCCCCACTAGAGGAAAGAACCAAGGACTCATCCTCTCAACCAAAAGTACCAAAGGAAGTTATCAAGACACCTCCAAACAAGAAATGGAGGAAATTCAAGATCATCAAGAAGAGTGATTACAATGTTGGAATGGGGCTAGGACAGACTCGGCCAAGATCTCCATGCTCGCTTGTGCTCCGAGGCTCATGCTAATGCCTTGGTGAAGTTTCTCAAGAATGCTCATGTGCCGCAAGACACCACCATCGATCAATTGTTTGCAGTCTCGGCTGCCAACAACGGCCTAGGCTTCTCTCGATGTCGATTTGACTCCTTCCGGAAAGAACACAACAAAGCCTTGCACGTCTCTATTGAATGCAAGGGCACTACATCATCTCATGTTTTGGTGGATACGGTTCTGCTCCCAATATCCTTCCTAAGACTACTTTTGATCGACTTGATGTCGAAGGGTTGGTTCTTGACCCAAAGGACATTATCGTGAGAGCTTTTGATGGTTCTAAGCGTGTTGCTTGAGAGCTCACTTCATTCAAGTAAAGTCGGTTCTGACTTTTGACTCCACTTTCTTTGTCATGGACATCCTCCCAAATTATTCTTGCCTACTTGGACGCCCTTGGATACATGGGGCAAATTACATTTCACCTTACATCGTAAATCAAGTACCCGTGAAAGGGAAAGTTGTTACAGGTGTGGTGAAGAAGAGTATATGGTCACCATCTATACCATTCCGCTATCTCGAGATGGAGGGTGAATTCTTCGAGACTCTTGTCAAGCCTTTGAAACAATACCCGAGTCATGCCTCTGACCTCCGCCACTCCTCAAGATGCACAAGTTCCGCCTAGGATGGCCTCATTGAAAGATGCTCAAGCTGCCGTTGAAGAAGGAAGAATATATTGGGGTCACCCTCGATCTTCCTTTCAAATTTGACAAGACCGGTTTAGGCTTCACCATCAAGGGTCAAGATGATACGCCGCGAACGTGCCGGCCAACTTCCTTTCCATGACGCCAGTGGAATCCATGCTATAGAAGACGGTTTTACAACGGCTTCGACATCGTCAGTGTGGATCTTCCCAACTGCATCATCATGGGCTCAAAGAATTGAAGATCAAGACGCCATACCAATCTCCTTTAGTCGACTAATTGCTCTTGTTTTGTTTTGCTTTTCGATTTCTTTATGTTTTGAACAATAAACTTTGAAAGCCTAGTGTCTTGCCCGGGCATCATGGTGGCTCGTTATAGGGTTTTATCCTGTTGCTTACAGTATTTTCATTCAATAAATTCGTTGACTTTGCATTCAATTGTTTGTTTTCTTTCTTTTACTTTATCACCCTTCAAAAAGCTATGTGTTCTTACACACACCACATGATACAATCGCAGTAATCACTCCGAATCTCGTTAATAATGGCGTTAGTGCTAAATATGACTTTGATAATCCGATCTACCAAGCCAAGACGAAAGTGAGGAAGATTGGAAGGCTGTGGAGAATCCTGCCGATCAACATGAAGAAGAGCGAGTTATACAGCCAACTAAGAGCAAGTTGAGGTTGTGAATTTGGGTACCGACAACATGTAAAAGAGATCAAGATAGGAACGGGTCTTGAGAATGTGTTAAAGAAAGGTTGTCAGATGCTACGAGACCATATCGAGGTTTTGCTTGGTCATACGAAGACATGCCGGGTTTAGACATTGATATTGTGGTTCATCGATTGCCGATAAAGGAGGGTTTTCCCAGTGAAACAGTAGTGTCTGTCAGATGCGCCCCGAAATGTCGAGAAAATCAAAGCCGGGTTATGAAGCAGCTCAACGCTGTTTTGTGTCATACTTCCTATCCTCAGTGGTCAAATGGTACCCGTGCCTCAAGAAGGATGGTAAGGTAATGTGTGTGGATTACAGAGATCTAAACAAAGCGAGTCCGAAAGACGATTTCCCACTCCTCATATCGATGTTCTCGTGGACAACACCGTCAAAGATAAGGTTTTTCCTTCATGGATGGTTTCTCCTACAACCGTATTAAAATGGCCTCAAGACATGGAAAAGACTATTGCTACATGCAAGCACTTTTCGCTACAAGGTTATGCTGCTCGATCAAGAACGCAGCGCCACTTACCAGGTTAGGTGGTGACATTATTTCATGACATGATTCATCACGAGATAGAGTCTATGTCGATTTACATGATAGCTCGGCCAGATCAAGAAGAAATCTCGATCATTTGCGTAAACTGCTTGATAGGTTGAAGAAGCATGATTGAGACCAATCCCAACAAGTGCACCTTGGAGTCGATCCGAAAACTCCTAGGGTTTGTAGTCGCGTAAAGGTATTGAGGTCGATCCCGCCAAGGTTAAAGCTATTCAAGAGATGCCGCCCTCCGACCGGAAGGAAGTCGAGGTTTCGGCCGATCAACTACATTGCCGCATTCATTGCACACCTAATCGCACCGTGAGCCGATCTTCAAGTTACTAAAGAAAGATCAAGTAGTGGAATGGAACGACGATCACGATCGCTTTGACAAAATCAAGGAGTACCTACAGTAATCCTCCTATCCCGATGTCAAGGAAGACCTCTTATCATGTACTGACTAAAGTTGTTAGAGAATTCAATGGGTGTGTGTTGGGCAACATGACGAGTCTCGGTCGAAAAGAGCATGCAATATACTACTTAGCAAAAAGTTTACCGATCGTGAAACAAGATACGCAGCCGAGAAAACTTGCAACGCTTTGGTCATCGCTACCGACTAGACAAAGATATGTTGACTCACACTACCTTGTTGATTTCTAAGATGGATCCGATAAAATACATCTTTGAGAAACCAGCCCGAAGAATAGCAAGATGGCAAATGATCTTGACCGAGTATGACATCCAAAGACACTTCTCGTAAAGCGATCAAAGGAAGTGTAGTAGCCGATCATTTGGCTCATCAAGCCGTAGATGACTATCCTATGCAGTTCAATTTCCGCATTAAGATGTTCTTACTAGTTACAGACAGAAGAACTGTGCCTGCACGAAGGACCCGAACAAGGATCCCGATGGACTATGGTCTTGATGGAGCCTCAAACGCACTTGGCAATGGCATTGGCGCCATCATCACGTCCCCCAAAGGACATACTCCTTTCACCGCCAGATTATGTTTCAGCTTGCACTAACAACATGGCCGAGCACGGTTGCAGCATCATGGGTATCAAAGTCGCTATTGACTTAAGAATCAAGTTCTTACAAGTGTATGGAGACTCAAATTTTAGTGATCACCGATAAGAGGTAGTGATAATACATCCGAATCTCATTCCATATCGAGAGCATGTTTCGAGTTTGATTCCTTACCAAGAGATCACTTTCAATCACATTCCACGAGAAGAGAATCACCATGTATCGATTGCTACTATGTCATCTATGTTCAAGGTTAGATGGGACAACGAGGCTCCCCGTGATCATCATCGAGAGGTTCACGAACCAACAGATTGTTATGAGCTTGATAAGAGAAACCTTGGTACTATGACGTGAAGAGGTATCTTGAGACTCAGAATATCTCCGCAGGGCATCTGTTAATGATAAGAAGTTCATGAGAAGATTTGCTTCCAAATTCTTCTTCTCAAGAACGGCATCTTATACAAGCTAACTACCACCACTTGTGCTATCTACTGCGGTAGACCGTAAAACAAAGAATACGTGATCATGGAAGAGTTGTTAAGGCTAGTTTGGTACCCACTCCAAAGGGACACCATGGCTAAGAAGATTTTGAGAACAAGTTACTATTGGTCCACCATGGAAGCGATTGTCACCGCTTATGCTCGATCTTGTCACAAATGCGATTATGCGATTAAAGTGCATGTACCTCAAAGACTCAATGTTTTAACTTCTCCGGCCTTTGCAATGTGCATTGACATGATCGGAGAGATTAAGCCCACCGCCTAATGGACATCGCTTCATCCTCGTGGCAATTGATTACTTTACCGTGGGTAGCGTACCTCGTATGCATCTCGTACCAAGAATGGTGGCTCGATTCATCAAACATAATCTTATCTGTCGGTATGGCACTTCGAAAGGATTATCACGTATAATCTGCCCAATCTCAACAAGACGATCACCGAACTCGCACGCAGCTCAAGATCAAGCATCACAACTCTTCTCCATATCGGCCTAAGATGAATGGCGCAGGAAGCCGCCAATAAGAACATTAAGAAGATTATAAGATGACAAAGGATTTCAAAATTGGCATGAGATGTTACCATTTGTTCTTCATGGTTATCGCATCAAAGACGGAACATCAAGCAACCCCTTCTCTTGTATACTGTATGGAAGCCGCCTTACCCATCGAGGTTCAGACACCTCAACCAGTCCTCCAGAGGCGAGTTAGATGAAGACGATTGTCCGCATCGGCTTGACCAGAACTTGATTGATGAGAATGATTTATCCATCGCCATGGATGTATTTATCGAACGAATGATCGAGCATTTAACAAGAAGGTCAAGCACCGAGTCTACCAAGTTGGTGATCTAGTAGTCGCGCATCATTCTTCCACAAGGTGATCCTGTGGGCAAATGGACTCCCACCAGGGACCATTTGTAGTCAAGATGATTCTATGAGCTATGATACTTAGCACCATGGATGGTGAAGACTTCCCACACCCCGTGAACGCGCACATAGTCAAAAATACTACGATAAAAAGAGACCCGCTAGGTCGACCCTAGGCAAAAATAAGGAGATCCCTGCGAACCAAAAGGTTCTAAAAATTAAGGATATATACAAAACATACACCCTAAGAAGTCGAAACCCGAAAAGGCGGCTTAAAAAGGGTATCCCAGAGACCCAAAACCGAAGGGCGGTCTAGGCAAAGTTAGATTTAAAGACGACTATGTCTCTTCCGATCATCCGCCTGCACTACTATCAAGATTCAAGATTCAAATGGCTAAGATCGCCTATTCACTTTCTAACGACAAAAAGGAGATGAGATAGTTGAAATATATGAGTACTAGCATAGTTGGAACTTAACGAGATTGTTTCGCACAGCTTTTACCTTTCTTGTGTACAAACCACTTGGCCATACGCCATTTCAAAATATACCTTCTTCTCTTTACATTTCGTTGTTGTTATTTGCAATAAGTCCAACGTTGTTTTGAATGACTATACGATTTGACAATAAGAATCTGATCACAAACATACGAAAAGTGAACATGCAAAAGTACTTACTACAGTGCTCTGTAGATTTGGGACTACGACGAAAGTCACCCATACAATTCCCCACAGTAGCATAAAGGTGTCACCCACAACACACCTTCCCCAATGGAGTATAGGGAATCCACGAGCAACAATCCACTCCACCAAGCAACGCTACATCGGCCTCCAAGAACACTTCATCCCTAGCGGACGGTCTCAATCCTTCCCTTCTCCCTAGCAGATCCAGATCAAACTTGGTCGATAGGCATCTAGGAAACATACACTTTTATTCCCCACCAGAGATTACAACGGACTCTGACTCTTCAAGCCCGGTCTCAAGAACCATCAAATGCTCTCCATGAGATCTACACCCTGAATCCCCGAGAGCGGTTCCCAAATTTCCTCAAGCAGATCTACATACAAGGTCCTCAACAGACGCCTCCCGCACTCTCCTCCAGGTCCATATACGAGATCTCCGACAACGAGCCTCTCAAATCTCTACCTTCCTCAACAACGCCTAGGCCCACTTGGTCGATAGTGCATCGGAAGAATCCGTGATATCTTCCTCCTTCAAAAGAGGGACTTCACCTACCTATTCCCCAGGCGTAAGTCGAAATCTTCAAATGTAACATCCGCATCTTCTTCAAGATGGATATGTTTTGAAATATCACAACATTCATCATTCATACATTCTCATAAAGTCATAATTCATGCATATGTCATTCATATACACCGCATGCATCATACTTTGCATAAAACTAACGAATATTCTATCAAAGTTTCTCTTGTTTTCTCAAAATGTAACACCACCGACGCAAACAGTCCCGATTAAGCCCCGAATCGACGGAAAACTATCTGAAAGACCGCCAGAACAGTCCGTGATTGCCCCGAGCCGACGGAAAACTATCTCGAAAGACCGCCCGACGACTGGTCCAGATTAAGCCCCGAACCGACGGAAAACTATCCGAAGACCACCGTTATCCTCCGATAATGTGCAATGGATCAACACCGATGCACAACAGGAAGCTATCCACATTCGCCAACTACAATCTCTCCCGTAGTAATCGCCAAGATTTATTCTCGATTATCATCAAAGAATTCAGTAGTCTAGCGCATTTACCCGCTGCTTCGATGGCATCTAAGCCCATCTCCGACTATTTGTCAACATCTCTTCACTCGAATGCCGCATATATGGTTAAAAACCAATACGCACTCAATAACTTCATTCAAAGTGATCACGAAGTCTAACGACGACTCCCTTCGATGGCATCTTAAGCCCATCTCCTCTCCGCTCCAGAACATCTACAGTAGTCTAACGCACGACTCATTCTCTCAAGATCGACCTTCCCGATGGCATCTTAAGCCCATCTCGCTGCCTCCTATTAACAACCTCGAGTCTAGCGCACGACTCGCCCCCAAATAAGTCTCCAACTTCCAAATGGCATATAAGCCCATTCCCGCATCATCCACCAACGGCGAGTGCAAATTGGGGTATTTCTGTTCAATCATCTTCACCTCCTGTGTCACGAAAGACAAGCATGTCAATCTAACCCTTCCAAGACAAGAAGATTGAACAGGGCAGTCCATACCCCAAAATTTGCCCTCCATCTACTCAAGAGATTTCATGCATCCATACTCAAGGATTCCTCAAGAGTCGATCGACAAACTCTCTCCTAGACAATCAACCCAAACTAGGTTTGTATCTCTCAAGTCAAGATGGATTTCCAACATCTCCAATGGCCTCGTGCCTCCTCATATGCTTCAAAGATTCTCCATGTCAAGTTTCAAGCCTCAAGTCAAGTTTCGCATAATTGCTCGATGAAAATCGTGTGTATTGGACAAAAGTCAACTGTGGTCAACATATACAAAACTTCGATTTTTGGTCAACATCCTCATTTTGAAGTTACATTCATCATTTGATCAAGGGTTGATCATGATTCATCAAGAAAACTCAAGATTTGCCCAAAAGTCAAACTTTCTAAATTGGTTTCTAGATGAAAAGTCAATCAACTTTGACCGTCATAACTTTCATATAATTTCTTAAATTTTTCCACCACCTCTTGTTTTGAAGGAAATTCAATTTCTCACAACTTCATGTCTCACAAGAATGTCCAAAAATGCTTCATTTGAGAGGTATAGCTCAAAACATTACAAATTTTCAAAGTCAACAAAAAGTCAACTTTTTGTTTTGAAGATATTTTGAGCATGGTAACTCCAATTGAGATGAGACCAAAGACATTGGTTAGAGGACTCTTAGAGCTTTCCAAAAAGTCCAAGAACACTCAAAAATGTGGAAAATGAGCAAGATACACTATCTCGTGGGCAATTTTGGACAATTGCACAAAAGGACATTTTGTCAAATGCAAAATTTTCCAAACGGGCCTATAATCTTTGATCCAAACTTGTTCATGATGCTATTCTTGACCCATAAATGCTTGGTTTTGGTTATTTTCTATTTTTATGATTTATATTTGAATTTTATAACATTTAATTCAAAAATAAATTATATAAAATATGAAAATTAAACATTTTTCTCAAAAGGAATGATTTTATATCTTTCTAAATGTCCAAGAAAGCCCACACCATTTACCAAATTGGTGCTTTCATGGCATTGATGAGAAAATCATATTTTCTTCAAAATTTGATTTGTTTTTCAAAGAAAATATTTGCACATTCAATTCCAATTTTTTCCTGTTTTTCTCTTCCAAAACTCCTATACCAAGCAATACAACAAGACAAAGGACTAAACCCTAGCTCAAGCCAAACCCTTATTCTGCAAAATTTTTCAAGAAACTTGAAAATCGAATTTCAAAAAGCAACCACTTTCAAATTAAACCAACCTCTCATTGTCTTGTGAGGTAACGAGTAAGTATACACTCATGCCATGGTTTAAAACAAGTCGATCGATGCATACATGATCATACATATTCAAAACTTTGATTTTTGCATTTTAATCATCCGCTTTTAATCAATTCTAATGTTTTATTGTGTTCATGAGGCTTTACTTTCTTGACCCATCGCTTCATCGGTTGAACGAGAATCATGGTTTGCCATGTTTAGGTTTCTCAGTTGTTCTTCGAACCGGCTTGTACAAGCCGCTTTTCATCAAAACTAACATCACCAATGGACTCGTAAGGTCCGACGGTGGACATGGTCTTCCTTTCTTGTTATCCGCTACTGCTTTTGGTGTGTTCGATCATGAACTCACCGGAGAAGACGACCGGAGCCCTAGCTTCGGTCGTGACTCACTCGACCGCCGAGAATCAAGGTGCTGCCCGATTCGCCCATTCAAAATCAACTGGGCCCATGTTGACCGTGTTTGATTTTTCAAAATATCCCCACGCTGTCACTTATATTGATTTGTTTCAAATTTTCACACCAGTGCAGCAGTGGCTGCAAGGCTGGTTTTAAGGTTTTAAAGGGATGTCTCGCCTCGATTCCGGTTCGATAACCTTTTTTCCTTTTTTCAAACTTGCATTCTATTTTCTATTTCATTTTTTTATTTATTTTAATTATTTTCATATTTTTATTTCGCATTAAAAATTACAAAATATAATTTCTTTTTACATTATTTTCATAAAAACCTTTATTTAATTTAATAAATTATAAAATATAATTTTTGCATGCATATTTATTTTATTTTTATTTTAGCATTTAAATCATTATAAATTGCATTTTAATTATTAAATCTTTTCCAAAAATCCCAAAAAAATTATTATAGCTTATTTATCTTATTTCCAGCATGCATAAATTTTCTCATATTAAAATTTGCATTTTTTCTAACATTTTCTCTTATTTCAATTTCATCATATTTCCCAATTTTCTTATTCTTTCACAAAGTGTCTTCGATCTCGGACGTTTTTCTTTTATCATTTTATTTTTCCAATAATGTAATCTGCCATGGGATGTAATAGTTTAATTTAGGACTTTTACCTTCACTCTAATTATGTATCTGCCCCAAAGCCATGTAATAGCGTAGGTTTATCTTTCCGCACTTTACATTCCGATTTTACTTCCTCGACCCTTATCAATCAGTAATTAGTATGGCAAGATAATAATTGGACATAGCTCACACTAATTTCAAGATAAATATCCGAATTTGACACACTTCTTTTCACACACGCACCCTTTAGGTATCTCTCGATGCCTTTCGATTTCAAATGGTCATGTCCCCGAACGTAGAGGTATTCTAGCACCTGCCTTCCAAACAAATCATCATAGTCCTTCGATACAAAGATCATAAGACCCACGATGTCGCCTCCGAATACATGATCTTGACCTCGATTGTCGCTACGAAAATGATGATAGTCCCTTCGAATGCTAGGATACTTCCTACAAGTTGCTTCTACGACCATCCGATGTCCCTTCGAATGTCCCGCTTACATCCAACGAATGGAGCTACCTACTAACTAATGGTATGGCTAGCGCTATTCTAAAGGAATGTAGAAGTAAAACACCAATTCTGAGTGGGTAATAAGTTCTTAGTTGCCTCTATCGCTTTTCACACCACACACTCTTTTTCAAAGTTCAAATTCAAAAAAAACATTTCCGAACACTTTGTATACACACATGAGTCATTACAAAGTCAAAGCGAAATGCCTTTTCAAAACATTTTTGTCAAACACACAAATTTTAAAAGTTATCTAAGAGCAACTAAGAGCCTGAGAATAAATCATGATGGAAAGGGTGCTAATACTTTCCTTTTCATAACCATTCTCCGAACTCGATCTAACGAAGGTTTTTCTCATATTTTACCTTCCCTTAATTGATAAAATAAAAGTCGGTGGCGACTCTTGCTATCCGCACATTTGGATACAAAAATCCTACAAAGTCGCTTCACCGTGATCACAATCTTCATCTTCACTAAGTGCATCGGATTATCGGTTATATTTAGCAATAGCAAAGCTATTATCAATGAGATTCGGAGGAATCTACTTTGTATCACGTGGTGTGTGTAAGAACACATAGCTTTTGAAGGGGTAGTAAAGTAAAAGAAAAGGACGAAAACAACACTTAAATGCAAAAGTCCAATAATTTTATTGAATGAAAATATGCAAATGACAGATAATAACCCTCACAAACAAGCCGTGATTCCCCGAACAAGGCATTAGGCTTTTAAAGTTTATTGTCTGAACGTAAATAAAGAATGAAAAGCATAACAGTAAACAAAAGCAATTACTCCTGTCTAAAGGAGATTGGTATGACGTTTCGGTCTTCCACCCCGAGTCCTGTTTGGAGTCAGAAGATCCACTGTCGACATCAAGTCACTGCCATCGCCTTCTATAACATGGACTCCATTCTTGCTGTGGAAGGAAGTTGGTCGGCATGTTCGCTGGGCGATCATCTTCCACTTTGTGGTGAAGTCTAAACCAGTCTTGTTAGATTTGAAAGGAAGATCGAGGAGCTTCCCCCAAATAGTACTACCTTCTTCTTCAACTGCAGCTTGAGCATCTTTCAGCGAGGCCATCCTAGGCGGAACTTGTGTAACTTCAGGAGCGATTGGAGAGTCAACAGGCATGACTCTTGGAACTATCTCGAAAGCTTGACAGGGAGTTTCGAAGAATTCTCCTTCCATTTCGAGGTATCGGAATGACTGCAGATGGCTTACCATGTACTCCTCTTCACCACATACTGTAACAACCTTCCTCTTCACCGGGTACTTCAGCTTCTGATGCAAGGTAGAGGTAACAACGCCTGCCCCCATGTGTCCAAGGGCGTCCAAGTAGGCAAGAGTAAGCTGGACGATTGTCTATGACAAAGAAAGTGGAGTCGAAAGTCTGGGAACCAACTTTAACTGGCAGAATGAGCTCTCCAAGTACTGTTTGTTTAGAACCATCAAAAGCTCTCACAATTATGTCACTGGGCTTCAAGACCAATCCTTCAACATCAAGTCGGTCAAAAGCACTCTTCGGTAGGATATTCAGAGCAGAACCGGTATCTACCAAATCATGAGACAATGTAACGCCCTTGCATTCGACAGAGATGTGCAAGACTTTGTTGTGTTTCCTTCTGGGAAAAGTCAAATCAACATCAGAGAAGCCTAGACCGTTGCTGGAAGCCAGGCTAGAAATACAAACTTCAAATTGATTAGTAGTAGTGTCTTGCGATATGTGAGCATTCTTCAGAAACTTCACCAAGGCTTTAGCATGAGCCTCATGGCACAATAGCAGAGCAAGCATGGAGATTTTGGATAGAGTCTGTCCCAACTGTTCCACAACATTGTAGTCACTCTTCTTGATTATCTTCGACTTCTCCACTTTGCTTGGAGGTATCTCGCAACTTCCTTTGGTACTTCGTTCGAGGTGACGAGTTACTGGTTCTTTCCCTCTAGTTTCACGAATTGGTTCGATAGCTGGAATGCGAGCTGGAGTCGTAGTGTCTTTGGGTGGAGAGATCTCTGGAGAGAACACTCTTCTGGTTCTGGTTACCTTGCTTGATCCGGTGATGTTGTCAATGTCAGGATTGGTAGTTTCACCGCAATGTCTTCAATGGTCAAAGGGTCTTGCTCGACGCTATGATAGTAAACTTCGTACCCATAGTTCCACAGATAGCTTTATCGTGAGGAATATGGAATTGATCTGGGAGAAGTAATGATGAGAGGTGCCACTCTAGGCACAGGATCAGCAGAGGAGATCCTTATTGTGTTCACATCAAGATAGTCTTCGGGAAATCATCTCCCATCCGTTGCTTGACATCTTCAATAGGAATTTGGCTTTGAACCTGAGATACTCACCATGTAATCAAATTCTTCCACTTGGCTGCCCCAAGGTATCCTGCACTTTTGGTATGGCTTGCCACATCTGTTCGCTAAAAGTAACGCACGAGGAATCGAATCAATTCAATTCTCCGCCTCAAACAATTTACTCTTTTGATTTGTTTATAAAGATGCCGAGCATCAAGCTTTATTATTTTCAACACAAGAAAATGATAATGAAAAGGGAAAGTCATACCCTCAATTGATATGATATGCATTATGACTAGCATTAACTAGACGTAACGCATCGGGGAGATTCCGGCAAGGGGTTTGTTATATAAAGGAATAGATGGAGCACCCTAATATATATAGTTATCTATAGCTTTATATATGAATATGTTTGATATGTTGTGTGTTTTAATTGCTATTTCTAAGATTGGGAAAGTTTCTCCTTTGGATTTTAAGAAACGGTAGATTATGTGGGATCCTAGGTTTTGAAATTATTGTGCTCAAAGATCATTGGGACCTTTCGACACATATCCCTTAATGGGAATCGAGCATTTGTAGCTCGGATCTAAAGGGATCTATGGTTTGTTGGTTTGAGGGAGAAAGAAATTTGCTCGCCAAGGATGAGACCCAGCTCACGTATTCTCAAAAGGATGTTGAGAAAGTCGAGCAATCGTAGTTCACTTATGCTAGTGGAAGCAAAGGAAGTTATTAGAGACAGTAGAAATGTCATCTTAATGAGAAATGTATCTAATCTATTTCATCACATATATTGAAATGATTGATTTAAATATTTCATAGTTATAGGTGTTTTGCTTGAGTGTACAAGCGCTACCACTTCACGAGTTTAAGAAAGATGTTTGAAAATGATTGAATCTTTTAATTGTAAGCATGGGTGTTTGCTTGAGTGTACAAGCGCTACCATTTACGATTAAGAGATGTTTTTGTTTGAAGAGAGTTTGAAAAGTTTTTGATTGTATGTGATTTGATAGATGAGATACTTCTTCCATAGAGATAATAGATGTCTAAATCTCAAGGAGAAATTGATTGGATTAGGGGGATGCTTTTAAGAAGCCCATGGGTCCTTGTATTGTAAGCCCAAGAGGAGGCATTCCGAGGGTCATTGAGGGTCCTTGTACGAAGCTCAAGAGGAAGCTATAGGGTATGACTGGCTTTGGCTTTAAAAGGGGTTTCACCGGGAAACCATACTCTTAGGATTTCAAGAGCGATTTCACCGGGAAATCATACCTCGTGGTTCTAACTCTAGCGGTGATTCTTTGTATTGGAAGCCCAATAGGAGGTCGTTAAGAGATTTCCGGTCTCTTTCTTGTTTGATGCCCAAGAGAAGGCTAAACTCAATGAGGAGTTCTTTTGAACGAAGCCCAAGAGGAGGCTGACTCAGCAGGGAGTGTTGTCTTATATGAAGCCTAAGCGGAGGCTAAACTCAGACGAATGAGTTTTATTATATGAAGCCTAAGAGGATGCTAACTCAGATGAATGAGTTATCTTGTACAAAGCCCAAGAGGAGGCTAACTCTGTGGGGAACTTAATGGTTAGACTAGTTGTTATGTTATAACTAGACAGTTATGTAAACAAATGTATGAAGTTTATTCACAGGAGTTTATGAAGGAAATATAAACAAGTGTATGATGTTTATTTACAGAAGTTTATGAAGGAAATATAAACAAATGCATGATGTTTATTTACAGAAGTTTATGAAGGAAATATAAACAAGTGTAAAACGTATGCTTAAAACAGCGTGAAGTTGATTATTTAAGTTTGATTGTGTACAAGGGAGTAATATGTACACGATGAGTATTTATGTACAAGGAAATGAATATGTATAGGAGGGTGGGACTTACACTATAAGGGAGGCCCATTGGTTTAAAAGGCCACCGGAATAATGCTCTTTTAATACCAATGGTATTTAGTGTATATACAAGTGAAATGATAACAAACGGACAAAAGTCCGCATTGAATATTTACAAAAGATGTCGATATTATGTACAAGGAAAAATTGGTATGTACATAAAAGGAATTTGATATGTACACGAAATAGCTATGTACATAAAAGAATTGGGACTTACACCGTGAGGGAGGCCCATGATCGGTTAAGAAATTCAAGGAAAAAAACGAGTTCGGTTTTATCTTCAAATCGGGTCGATCATGGAAAAAAGAGTGTAAGTTTGATGAAAAGTTTTGAAAAGATCTTGAAAGTGTTTTTGAAAGATGAAATATACTTACAAGAAGTTTGAAAAGTTTCGCTTCAAAGTTTGAAAGAAACGCCTTGAAAGTGCTTTGAAAAGTACTCAAACGTATCGCTTTCGGCTCGATGAAAATGTAATCAAAAGAAAGTATTTTTGAAATTTGTTGACATTATCATAAAATATACATGTTAATTGACAAGGTAAAAAATCACCTCAAATGAGGAGTTTTGATTTGGTTTTGAAAGAGTCAAAGTTTGAAAAATATGAAGAGAAAACAAAAGTTTATAAAAATGGTCCCAAGGCTACGAACCCGGACCATTGGGCAAGGCAAGGCAAGACTTAAAGGTGAGGTCGGCAACCGCAAGCGGCAATACATCCGCTCACTTATGCGTAATCCAATTAATTATATTACAAACCGAAATTTGAATTTGAAAACACGCACGAACTCATCTTCTTTCCCGATCCTTCAATCACCATGGATTCTTTGCTCAATGAAATTGCTCGATGTAAACATCAAACTTGATCGAAATTGAACCAGGAACATGATGATGTGGTTTAATTTCATTTATTTTTAGTTAAACATGATTAAATTTCCAGAAAACGCAAAGAACCCTAATTCCTAAAAATTAAATTGAAATCGTGTGTGATCATGGAATTAAGCAATTGATTGAGGGTTAAGCTTCAGTGATGGTGCAGAAACAAAACGGACAAGAGTTTTTTGAACTGGAAGTTAGAAATCAAGGAGTTCAAGTTTGAGTTCACCTCTTGAAGCTGAGATCGAAATCTTCAAAGGAGTGTTTCCAGTTGATGTTTTAGGATTGCTGGAGCACCAGTGAACTTCAGGGAACGTGTGAGGATGCTCTGCTTGTCTTGAATCATCCTGAATTACTCTGACCAAGTCCACTTGCATATGCTTGAAGTGAAACTCGAATTCGTGTTTGGAAGTGTTACAGTTCAAAGATGATGGTTTGTATCATCCATATGAAGTATGTTGATGATGTTTGAATCATAAACCACAACTTGCTCGAGCCAAACTAATTTTGAAGTTTAAGGCGCTGCAAGTTTGAAAATAAAAGCAATTATGGTTTTAGTGATTCTTGTGTTGATTTTAAGTTTCAAACTAGTTCTATATTCATTTTAAGACATGTTAGACACCAAATCTCTCATGGTTTTTCACAAGTTTTGAAAAATGCAAGAATTCTCACTTTGAACTATGTAACTTGAATTTTAAGAAAGAAGAGAGAAAGCTTGTTCTTGCCTAGCTTTGGTGTAGTTTCAAATTGCAAACATGGCCTCTATTTATAGGTCAAAAAATCAGATTAGCAAGTAAAGAAGATTGGCTTGGATTTGGACAACTTGCCTTAGAGGGCAAGTAAGTCATTTTTGCCATAAATGCAAAAGGAACCTTCCTTTTAACCATGGTTAAATTTCAACTTTGATCTTATCTCATCATAATTACTTTCCATCTGATTTTTATCAGCTCTATCTATCTTGTAGGTGGCAAGGCTTCTAGAAGGAAAGAAAATTAAAATGACTTGTAATTTTGAAGCATGAACTTGAAACTTATGATTTTGGAGCACTATGTTTCAAAATCAAAAGTATATCTAGACACAATGGATTTGCAAGTTCTTGGATATTTGGAAAGCTTGTTTCAAGGGCTACAACTTTCATGTTTTGAGTTTTTCTAATTCCAAATGGAACTATGTGAAAATATGCCATGAAAGTAGGCAAAACATGAAATTTTAACACTTAAAATATTTTCTAAGTGTTGAAATTTTGACTTTTGTTGACTTTCCAAATTTCTTGATTTTTATGATCATGATGGATCATTTGAAGTATTTCAATGATTGAAAAAGTTTTATCTTGAAAATTTGACCAAAAGTCAAAGTTTGACTTTTCGTTGTGATGAAATTTCATCGATGATCTAGAAATTGACCGATGAAAATTGTGAACTTCGGATGTTTTGAATCAAGAAATTAGGTCAAGAGGTTTTATTGGAGATATGAAGATCAATCTCCAAGCAAAAAGTCATTCATTGATCGAAAATCGTTGATTGCTTATCCTCGATGAAAACCCTAATTGGTCGATCCTTGATAGATCATGAGGAAAATTGGATATCCGTTCGAGGTTGATGATTTGATTAAGATAGATCAATTGAGGTGAGTGAAATTCAAACCCTAATTGATTACCTCTTGAATCGATGAAAAATTGATGAAACCCTAATTTTGACACCGTAGGCCACACCGATTAATTTTGCTCGAATCGTTAGTGATGCAATGATAAATGTAAGGTGGTATATTAGGTCAAAAATTGGGGACAGATGCCCCTATTTAAGTTTATTTAACCTGAGAGAGATGAAAATCTTCGCTTTGATAGTGTGAAGAGACTTAAATATCGCACGCAAATTTTGGACCTAAGATACCAAAAATGGATGATGCAAAATGATTGCAAAAAGATTACCCAAGAGATATCAAAGATTGATATGATGGGGAAATATTGTGAGGATGACTCAATGCTCAAGAAAAGAGAATCCTCGTTGTTGGGAACAAGCAATGTTTCATCGGGAAAATAGATTCACAATGCACGTGAATATCTCTTCGCTGGGAAATAAAGAGATTACCTTCACGCCTGTGACAATGTTTAAGGTAAGTGGATGATATTATCAATTATCACCTTGTGATAGTTTATGGTAACGAGTTCAAGATATTACCAATTATCAAATAAGTGATAACTATAACAAGGTAATTCTTGAGACATTAATGAAAGTATTCACCTTGTGAATAACCAACAATGATGGAAACAGATCTCAAACGAGTTTCTATTTTCACAGCTACAATCTTGTCGGGATCTCTCTTTTGAGAAGATGCGGCATTTTGATTGAAAAGACACAAGTTTTCTTTTAGACGTAAAGACAATCTGGAGATTGAATCTCATGATTTGATTCAGAAGATCAATCGCTTATGACAAGTTTTAAGATGAAAAGGAAATAAGCAACTCGTATGATATTATTGCTTATTGTTTGCAGCAGATTTTTCTCGTGAAATCTAAACCTGAGTTGAGACGCAGGTTCTATCCAGAATGAATGGAAAGTAACGGTAATCAAGACTTTGTTCCCAATGAGGAATGATCTAGCGGGAATGAGAGAAATGTATTTTTCTCTTAGATAATCCATCGAGAGATGACATACCCATATGAGTACATGTAACCTAAACCAGTGATATAGAAGCAAACATTTGAGAAATGCAGAAATGCATTAATGATGCTATTATGTATGAATGATGAATGTTATGAATGTCATATGCATGCTGAAGATACTTGACAAAGATAACAAAAAGGTATTTGGGAAAAGGACTTGTCATACCCCAATTTTTGACCTAATATACCACCTTACATTTGCATTATTCACCAACGCTCGTAATGTAATTAATTCCGTGTAGCTTCTACAGGTCAAAATTAGGGTTTCATCAATTTTTCATCTGATTCAAGAGGAAATCAATTAGGGTTTGAGTTTCACTCACCTCAATTGATCCATCTTAATCAAATCACCAACCTCTGATATTCAGATATCCAATTTTTTCTCATGATCTATCGAGGATCGACCAATTAGGGTTTTCATCGAGGATAAGCAATCACTGATTTTCTGATCAATGAATGAATTTTTTGCTTGGAGATTGATCTTTATATCTTCAATACAACATGTTGACCTAATTTCTGGATTCAAAACATCACAGAAGTTCAAAAATTCATCAGTCAATTTCTGGATCATCTGATGAAATTTCATCTGCACTGAAAAGTCAAACTTTGACTCTTGGTCAACTTTTTCAAAATAAAACTTTTTCCATCATTAAAATACTTCAAATGATCCATCATGATCATAAAAAATCAAGAAATTTGGAAAAGTCAACAAAAAGTCAAAATTTTCAACACTTAGAAAATTTTTCAAGTGTTAAAATTTCACATATTTTCCAAACTTCATGGAATTTTTCACATAGTTCCATTTGGAATTAGAAAACTCAAAACATGAAAGTTGTAGCCCTTGAAACAAGCTTTCTAAAATGTCCAAGAACTTGCAAATCCAGTGTCTAGCTATACTTTTATTTTGAAACATAGAGCTCCAAAACCATGGATTTTCAAGTACAACTTTCAAAATTACAAGTCATTTTTGGAGTTTTCCTTCTAGAAGCCATGCCACCTAGCCAAGAGGGATAAAGCTGATAAAAATCAGGAGAGGTAATTATGATGGGATAAGATCAAGTTGAATTATTAACCATGGTTAAAAGGAAGCTTCCTTTTGCATTTATGACAAAGATGACTTTCTTGCCCTCTAAGGCAAGTTGTCCAAATCCAAGCCAATCTCCTTTGCTTGCCATTCAGAAATCTTGACCTATAAATAGAGGTCATGTTTGCCATTTGAAACTACACCAAAGCTATGCAAAACAAGCTTTCTCATTTCTTTCTTAAAATTCAAGTAACATAGTTCAATTTGAGAATTCTTGCATTTTTCAAAACTTGTAAAAAAAACATGAGAGATTTGGTGTCTAACATGTCATAAACATCATTTAGAACTGGTTTGAAACTTAAAATCAATCTAAAAACAACTAAAAACCAAAATTGCATTTCAAGCTTTCAAACTTGCCAAACCGCTTTAACTTTCAAATTGATATTGGCTCGAGTAAGTTGTGTTTTTCCATTCAAACATCATCAAGATACTCCATATGGATGATGCAGACCATTAACCTGACTCGTAACACCTCTAACATCGATTCGAGTTTCACTTTGAAGCATATGGTGGACTTGGTTGAATGATCCTGTACTTTGAGTGAGTGCATCATCCTCACACGATCCTGAAGTCCACGGTGCTATAGCAATCATTAAAACAGCCCGAAACATCCATTGAAGATTTCGATCTCAGCTTCAAGAGGTATGTAACTCAACTTCGAACTCCTTGATTTCTTACTTCCAGTTCAAAAGCTCTTGGCCGTTTGTTTATGCACCATCACCGATCATTAACCTCAATTGCTTAATTCCATAACCATACACATTTCAATTTGATTTTAAGGAATTAGGTTCTTCGTGATTTCTGGAAGTTAATCATGTTAAACTAAAGATAAATGAAATTAAACCACTTTATCATGTTCCTGGTTCAATTTCGATCAAGTTTGATGTTTACATCGAGCAATTTCATTGAGAAACAAAGAAACCATGGCTGATTGAAGGATCGGGGAAGAAGAAGGTGATTGCGCGCGTTTTTTCCAAATTCAAATACAAGTTTATAATATTATAACATGGTTTGAAATCAATACACAGATGTATTGTTCAGCCGGTTGCCACCTCACTCTTAAGTCATTCCTTGTTACACGCCCAATGGTCCCGGTTCGAGTAGCCTTGGGACCATTTTTGCCAAACTTTTTCATTTTCTTTTCATATTTTTTTTCAAACTTTGACTTCTTCAAAACCCAATCAAAACTCCTCATTTTGAGGTGATTTTTTGTACACTTGTCAATTAACATGTCTATTTTATGATAGTGTCAAAAAAATTCAAAAATACTTTCATCTGATTATATTTTTATCGATTCGAAAACGATACATTTGAGTACTTTTCAAAGCACTTTCAAAGGTGATTTTTCAAACTTTCTCCCGATTCTTTTCAAACTTTGTAAGTACATCATCTTTCAAAACACTTTCAAGATCATTTTTAAAACTTTTCATCAAAACTTACATCTTTTTCCATGATCGATCCGATTTGACGATAAAACCGAACTCGTTTTTTCCTAATTTCTAACCGATCATGGGCCTCTCACGGTGTAAGTCCCAAAAATTTTTATGTACATAATTATTTCTTTGTACATATCCAATTTTTATGTACATATCTATTTTAGTTGTACATAATACGAATATCTTTGTAAATACTGGTATGCATAAACTTCGTCTGCTTGTTTTTATTTCACTCAGATATTATCATACTATTGGTATTAAAAGGAGCATTATTCTGTGAAATGCTTTTAAACCAATGGGCCTCCTTATAAGTCCCAACCCTCCTATGTACATCCACATCTCCTTGTACATACATACTATTCGTGTACATATTTATTTCCTTGTACACAATTCAAACTTGTAAATAATCAAGTTATGCTGCTTTTAAACGTCACATACACACTTGTTTATATTTCCTTCATAAACTTGTAAATAAACTCACGCATTGTTTATATTTCCTTCATAAACTCCCCGTGAATAAACTTATACGCTTGTTTATATAACTGCCTAGTTATAACATAACAACTAGTCTAACCACTAGGCTCCCCACGTAGTTAGCCTCCTCTCTGCTTTGTACAAGGTAACTCATTTCATCTCGAGTTCACCTCTTAGGCTTCATATAAGAAAACTCATTCATCCGAGTTTAGCCTCCGCTAGGCTTCATATAAGACAACACCGCTGAGTCGCCCTCTTGGGCTTGCTCAAAAGAACTCTCATCGAGTTTAGCCTTCTTAGGCATCAAACAAGAAAGAGACCAGAAATCTCTTAACAGCCTCTATTGGGCTTCCAATACAAAGAATC
Organism: Vicia sativa; assembly: GCA_021764765.1. NCBI lineage: Eukaryota > Viridiplantae > Streptophyta > Magnoliopsida > Fabales > Fabaceae > Vicia > Vicia sativa. The sequence continues at coordinate 288,644,285 of CM038793.1, read as the reverse complement.
ACTCGCTAGATAGAACCCAAAGAGTATAATTTCCTTGAAATTGTTTTAATCCTAAGAGGATGGTTTTCCTATGAAACCTCTTAAAGCCAAAGCCACCATACCCTATAGCTTCCTCTCAGCTTCATACAAGACCCTCGATGACCCTCGAATGCCTCCTCTTGGCTTACAATACAAGGACCCACGGGCTTCTTAAAAGCATCCTTAATCCAATCAATTTCTCCTAGATTTAGACGCTTATCATCTCTATGGAAGAAGTATCTCATCTATCACATCACATACAATCAAAAACTTTTCAAACTCTTTTCAAACAAAACATCTCTTAATTGTAAATGGTAACGCTTGTACACTCAAGCAAAACACCCAATGCTTACAATTAAAAGATTCAATCATCTTTTTCAAACATCTTTCTAAACTCGTAAGTGGTAACGCTTGTACACTCAAGCAAAACACCTATAACTTACGATGAAAGATTTAATCAATCAACTTTTCAAAATGTATGTGATGAAATAGATTAGATACATTTTCATTAAGATGACATTTGTCTGTGTCTCTAATAACATCCCGCTGCTTCCACTAGCATAAGTGGAACTACACGCTCCGACTTTCTCAACATCCTTCGAGAATACGTGGCACAAGGTCTCATCCTTGGCGAGCAAATTTCTTTCTCCTCAAACCAAACAAACCATAGATCCTTTTAGATCCGAGCTACAAATGCTCGATTCCCATTAAGGGATATGTATGCGTAAGATCCAAAGATCTTTGCAAGCACAATAATAACAAAACCTATGATCCCACATAATCTATCCTTCTTAAAATCCAAAGGAGAAACTTTCCCAATCATAGAAATAGCAATTAAAACACACAAACATATCAAACATATTCATATATAAAGCTATAGATAACTATATATATTTAGGGTGCTCCATCTATTCCCTTTATATAACAAACCTTACTTAATCTCCCCAATGCGCTATGTCTAGTTCGCTAGTCGAATGCATATCAAATCAATCGAGGGTATTGTAGCTTTCCTTTTTCATAATCATTTTTCCTGTTAAAATAATAAAGCTTGATGCTCATGCATCTTTATAAACAAATCAAAAGAGTAAATCGTTTTGAGCCGAGAATCAATTCAGATTCGACCTCTACACACTTTTTAACGAACAGATCAAGGCCAGCTTCAGTAACACTCAAATAAATCTACAGCCATGGTGTAGATGTTACTGATGAGGAATTTTGAGTTGCATGCTTTAAACTTTCCGAAAAAGGCATTTCTATGGCAACTTTGTTGGGAATTCTTTTTGGATAAGAATACTGCCCTTGATGATCTCTCACTGGAGAGAGGAAGACTTCTGTAGCAGTTGTTCTATCTTTCAGAGATTGAAACATTTTTATGAAGAAAACTGTTGAAGTTCCTTCTGTGTCCATAGTTTGAAGGAAAATTTCGCTTTTATTTCAAAATTTTGAAGTAAAAATTCATTTAAAACTTTTTAGTTTCAAAAGTGATTTTCACAATAAAAAACGTTATTTTGCAAAACAGAATAAAGCAGGAATTGCAAACAAATGGGCACAGGACTCAAATTTATTGATAGAATGGTAATAAGCCAAAGGTGTGATTCCATGAACTATTTACAAGAGTTGGAAATGATAATTTTTTGGGAAAAGGCTACACTGAAAACAAATAACCACTATTATCCCTAACAACTTTGAATTCCAACTGTGTTTGCTGCTTCAAAAGGTTTGATTGAAGATCCGTTGATGGAAGTTTTTCAGATTGACGAAGTATGGACTGATGTAGTTACTTTGTCATTTTTTGTATCCTTAATTTTTGCATAGATTGCCTTTTAATCTATCAAGATAATTTCGCTTATTGTTCTAATTTTGCCCGACCGCTTTTTCGTGTTTTCACCACCGAGACACTATTTTTGCCTGCCGCCTTTTTCGGTTTTCGACTTACCGAAATGTTTTTGTTGTTTTTTATTTTATTTTTAGACAAAGTATTGACCGTGATCAAGATTCATGGATGCGGGAGTTCATCACCATCCATGGTTGCGAGAGTCATAGCATCACCGAAAAGCTTTTTGACGATGTATGGTCCTTCGTAATTAGGAGTCCATTTGCCCCAGAATCGTTGAAAAGACAAAATCTTTTAAGCACGAGGTCGCTTTCCTAATTCACGAGGTCGGACCTTTTGTCGAAAGCTTTCTTCATTCTTCTTGATACAGCTTGTCCATGACACGTAGCGCCAGCGCTTTTCTTCGATCAAGTTTAGCTGGTCGATATGCTTTGACACCATTCACCTCGTGATAACTTAGTTTCCATGAGAACTCATTGACGGAATCTCAACTTCTACGGGAGTCGCCCATGCCGGTACTAGAGAAAAGGAGTTGCCCCTGGATGTGTGCACATGTATACGATACCCATGCAGAGCAAATGGCAGATTTCGCATTTTTGTAGGTGATGACCATCTTCCGACGATCTTCTCGATGTTCTTGTTGCAGCTCAACGGCGCCGCTCATCTTTGGTCGGTAGGAGATGAGTTATGATGCTCGATCTTGAATTCCTCACAGCTCTTTCTTTATCATTTTGTTGTTCAAGTTTGATCCATTGTCTGTAGAATATTCACCAACTCCAAATGAGGTTGTTTTAATGAACCTCACAACCACTTGTCTTGTGACGCTACGTAAGATGCCGCTCGACCCATTTGGTGAAGTAATCAATAGCCACTAAATGAAGCATGTCCGCTGGACGCTTTTGGTTCGATCATCCCAATCATGTCGATGCCCCACATGGAGAAAGGCCATGGAGAGAGAGAACGCTGAGTAGAGTCAGGCACATGGATCTTATCTCGTAGATCCGCACTTGTGACATCTCTTAACGGTGTTTACAAAGAATCATTCCATTGTTACCCAATAGTATCCTACTCTCAAGATTTTTTCGACATTGTACGCGCATTTGAATGGGTTCCAAAGGATCCTTCATGCACTTCATGGATTATCGGTTCGCTCGCTTGTCGACGCATCCGAGCGTAACCATGTCGAAATTTCTTTTGTATAGCACATCTTCATTCAGAATAAATTTCTAGAAAGCCTCCTCAGAGTTTTCCTATCTTTGTACGATGCCCCGAGTGGGTACCCCGAGTTTGAAGAAAGCGCTTGATGTCGGAACCACGGTTTATCATCGAAGACCGCCGCTTGCAAATACATACGCAGGTCTTTCTTGCAAGGCTTGATACGGATCTTAGCATATCGCTCCAATTGTTGACTTTGAACATGGAAGATAGAGTAGCCAAGGCCCCGCCATTCGATTATGATCTCGAGGATATGATGTACTCAACTTTGTTGAAGAAAGTCAACAAACGCCTTGCATAATCTTCTGTATGGAATCGCACTCAAGATGATGAGTTTCATACTTGTCTTTGATTTAATTGATCACAAGGGCTGAGTCTCCATATGTCAAGTATTTTGATCCTCAAGTCGATGGCTTCTTCGATACCCATGATACAAGCTTTCAGATTCTCATGATGTTGTTGGTGCAATCAAATAGCAATCCGAAAACGGATATGAGAACCCTCGGAGTAATGATGATCGCCCCAATTCCATTGTTAAAGACATTAACCGCTTCCATCAAAGATTAAGCCCCATCTAGACTTGGATCAGACCTTCTTCGTGTAACGGTTCGTCGCAATCTTCATCTTCAAGTACATAACATCCTCGCCGTGAAGTCAAACTCAGAGATTGGTATTCGCTGATAGGTTGATAAGCCAAGGATCGGCAAGAATGCTTCCTTGACCACTTTCTCGAGCACGGTAATCGATGTCATATTCAGTGACATAGCATTTTCCATCGAGCAATCCTTCCTCAAAGCGTGCTTTTCAAAGACGCATGATTGGATCCATTTTGGAGATTAACCAAGTCGGTGATTGATCATGTAATCGCGGAGACGCTTTGAAGACCACACCAAAGCACAACATGTTTTCTCGAGCAAGGAGTAGCGAGTTTCACATCTGTGAACTTTTACTCAAGTAGTAGATGGTATGCTCTTTCACTCTAAGCCATCTTGCAGCCCAAGCATCAGCCCATGGAATCTTCTAGCACGGTAAGGTACATGATTAATGGTCTTCCTCCGACCGAGGAATCAATATTGGAGGTTCTAAGTATTCTTTGACACTGTCAAACACTTTTGGCAATCTTCCGCCCACACAACCTCTTGATTTTAAGTGAGAAGCTTGAATATCGCCCACTGTGTAGCAATCATTCGAGATAACCGAGATGTAATTCAACCGTCCAAGAAATCCTCTACTTGATTTTCTCAGATGTATGCAGCATTTCTTGAATAGCCTTGACTTTGTCAGTTCAACTTCAATACCTCTTTGACCGACAATGAAACCTAGGAGTTTTCCATCTACCCCAGTGCATTTGTTAGATTCAGCGGAGCCGAAATTTTCTTAGTCGAAACAACTTCAAGAGATATTCTATATGCTCTTATTCAGCTGTCGACTTTGCTATCATGTCATCCACATAGACTTCGATCTCTTATGCATCATGTCATGAAAGAGAGTAGTCATCGCCTTTAGTAAGTTACTCGCATTCTTTAATCCAAACGACATTACTTTGTAGCAAAACGCCCCATGGCGTGATGAAGATGATGTCTTCCATGTCTTCGGAGCCATTCTCGATTCGATTATAGCCGAGAAACCGTCCATGAAGGAAAAGACGTTGAACTTGCGGTACTATCCACTAGCATATCGATGGCGTAGCGGAAATCGCTTTGGACTAGCTTTGTTCAAGTCCCTGAGTCACACATTCTCGACCTTCCGCTTTCTTGGAGACAGTAACTATGTTGGCTAGCCATTGAGGATATTCGTGACGACGAAACCCGCTGTCGCTTTTTGGACTTCCTTTTTGATTTTGTCGACCATTTCAGGTGAACTCTTCTCACTTTTGTTTAACTGGTGGACACCCGGTCTTAATGTGCAATGCTCTCCACGATGCTGTTATCTAAACCGGCATGTCCCGGTAAGACCAAGCAAACACATCAACATATTCTTTGAGAAGATCTACGCCTTTGACGCTGCTATCGAGTAGAGCTCCGATGTTTACTTTTTTTGTCTTTCTCGTAACCCGTGTTGATTGCTTCCAAAGGCTCTTTTGTGAGGTCAATGATTCTTTCCTCGTATGCGTAAGTAGTCGTAGGGTTCATCCGAGATCTCTTCTTCAACTTCTTCCTCGGCCACTTACACGGGATTTCAAAGTGGGAGAGATCATAGAGTTATTATGCTCAATGGATTTGTCCATCCGCATATTTGATTTATGTTTGATTAATTAACTTTCTCTTTTTAGAAAAGTTAATGTGCAAATGGATGCGTATTATATTTTTTTTGAAGATTTTTATTGTGTTTTTTAGGATTACCATTTCCAAAAAAGGTAAAAACGAAAAAATAAACACAAAGTGTGGAATCAAACAACGCTTTTATTTATGATTCATAATATGAACAGGTGCCTAAAATACAAACTCATTTGTCTTGGGCAAGACAAAGAGAACTTATTTAAGAGCTAAACCCTATAAAACATCTCTTCGCTTGGGCGAGGCGGTAGAGTTCAAAACAAAAGCAAAATAAACTACTTAGACTATGAACATTAGTCCGAACTTCAATAAAGCCCAATAGTCGCGAACCTTGGACGCCAAGATACTGTAGTTTTCCACTTGGCTTAGTTCTTGAATAGACTTTGGTCGTTGGTCGAATGTGCCTCGAGGACTCGATGTTCGACCTGCCTTTGTGTCACTGGCGATCTTCTTCGCTTGATTGGCGATCGAGGAGCATGGAACACAACATATGTACTTTCCATTGGCATTCGTGTTGAATTGGGATGTACTTTCCAATCTTTCCGAGTGAAGAGACTCATTGTCCCAACGCTTCCAATCGCTTCCGCAGTCGTGATCCTCGATCTTCAAGAATCACATTAATGTAGTGATAGTTAAGATCTCGTTTTGACAAACCCACAGACGCGCTAAAGGTGATATCTTCATTCGTAACCTCAATTGGTTGATGAGATCAGAAGATGTATAACCTTCCGTTGACTTGGATATTCAAAGGATCATCCCATCCGGCTGGTCGTGGATATCTTCAATTCGATTTTTGAGCTTTTAGGTGTGTATTTCACCATGTAGTCAAACTTTCCACTTGGTTCTCCCAAGGTATCCCAAACTTCTAAGGGACATGTGGATTTTCATTTTCGTGTTTTATAGAGACATGCCTTTGAATTGGTCACCGGAGGATAGAACATGCCTGCATTTTCTCTTTCCGAGACACGTGATTCGAGTCGGTAAGATAAGTGCTCCACCTTCAGATCCGCAGAGATCGCTTCATCACCTTCATCGGTAAGAATGTTAACCTCTTGAAGAACGTGGTTTAAGAAACCCCACCGTGGAATACTTCTCCGATCACAAGAGCTTTATCCCGCTGATTGTCTTTAGGAACATCGGAGAAAACCCGATCCGACTTTTGTCTCGTTGTTGATAGGTTTTATTACTTGTCCCCAACCTCAAAGATTACCATCTTTCACTATCTCTGCTTCTTTGTAAGAGGAGATAAACGATTCCGCTTTGTAGATTCATCTTCTAACGAAAGTCCTCGAATTGTGTCCTTCAACGCCGCTGGTCGGATGAAAGAAAAGTCGATAAATGGCTTACTAGTAACGCTTGTTCACCGATGATGGTCACTAGCTTCCCATTTATCGTGAATTTTAACTTTTGATGGAAAGTGGATGTCAAGGCCCCCGCTCGTATCCATGGTCTTCCTAGAACAGCTAGGGCAAAGCGGCACATCCATGACTGAAGGTGATTTTGAAAGTATGCTAACCAATCATCATTGGAAGATCGATTTCCTGTCAATGCATTTTCTTGACTCATCAAAGGCTCTACCACTATATCATTGAATTTCAATTTTATTCCTTTTGTAAGATAAACGAGCAAGAGTCGTTGGCATTACATTTAAGGATGAACCCATCCACTAAAGACGCTGATGAGAGTCTGATTGAAAAATCATCGAGATATGCAGTACGATTGTACCCTTTCCTCTCCTCAAGTTCTTCATCAAGCTTAAA
>CM038793.1:288543287-288637082 GCA_021764765.1 Vicia sativa | reverse complement strand
CTTCTTTCAATGCCAAAACCAATCCAAAATGATATATAAGTCTGCATTGCATGGTATATAATTTCTCTCCATTCAAATAAGATTGAAATCATCGATTAACTACCAATGAAATCATGACACGTGTCTATGCAATATTTCCATTTTAGTCTTTTTGTTATCAATCAATAAAATGTGACTCCTATTAGTTTAGACATGGTTTTATGTCTTCGTTAATAGCCGTATATAGTCAAGATCGATGACATAGAATATTCAAATTTGGACATTACAACTTAAATGACTTTATATACTTACGGTTTGAACTAAGATCTTCTAAATAAAATATCATTTACTTATCAATTGTCTAAGCAAACATTTATACATAATTTTGTTTCCTACAAAACTAAATTTTAATATTTGGAAGCTTAAAATACCTTTAAAAAAATATGTTTTTTTAAGGCCCAAGGCGAGGGCCTAGCTCGCCTTACCCTTGGGCCAGCCCTGTTTAAAGATTCCAAGTTTTCTTTTTGACAACACAAATTTAAGTCTTGAACAAGTCATTTGATATGAACCAAGTGAGGATATTCATATTCAGTTACATTCAAGTTATTTCAATACAACAGCAAGCATTTTGTATCTGCATAGAACAGTACACTGCATGTAACAAGGCCAAGCTTGAGGATAAAACAAAGTCACTTCATTCAATAGAGTTGCAAATTACAGCAGTTTGACCAAAAGAGAAGGACGTTTCTAAGTAGAAAGAGTGTGTACATTATAATATTTTATTGTTTATAAAGGAGTTGGAAGAAAATATTGTGTTCTTTTTCACTGACTGACAAATGAAAATTCAACAAAGACCCCTATTTCAACTTCTTGCTGAAGTCTGAGAGTTGCAGAACGCGAATTCTGGCAATAGCTGCAGCTTCCTCTTTCTCTTGTGCAGTGTTGTAACCCCAATTCCCTGATCCAAACAGTCACCATAAAAAAAGTAAACTCGGCATTATAAAAAGAAGAAAAAAATCTGATAATACACAAAATGGGAACTGAAACAAATCGAGGCGGTTGCAGAAACTATAAACAGAAAAAGAGAACTACCTAGATACAGATTCCAATTGTCTAACTCGGCTCTTTGATCACATTTTTAACGTAGTGTCGATCTTCGACAAAACTGGTTAAAATAACTGGAATTAATTTCTTGAAGACCATCTTTGCAAATTGAAATAATTAGTCATAACCAAAATAAAATTGATTTACTGTAATAGCTCAGTATCTTACTGCAGTGTCAACCCTTGGTGCTCTGGCCTCTTTTGAAGCTGCTTTAGAATTTCTACCTTAGGACTGAAGGTCAAATGAAAAAGAAATTCTTATTAAAAGAAAATAATAGAATTTAAATATAAATATTTCAATGCATGAGTACAACTAAAGTTATCAAATACTAACCCAGTTCCAAGACCGTATATCCTTTCAGGTGGAATGGTTACTCCAGCAAGCTCTCAAGTAAGGCATCGGCAAAGCGGCTCTGAAATAATGAACCAATTACTTCGTCCCATCTTATTTTCTCAACAATGAAAGCAAACTCTATTGTGAGAGGATTATTGTCCCTTGCTAGGGTAAGAGAAACGTTTACCTGTTTTGTGGTGACAATGTACACCCTTGAGCTTGCAAATTTTAATGCTTCAGAAACACCAGGATATATTCTATAGGCAAAACATCGCCAAATCTCATTCATGACATGTGCAAAGAACGTGAAATATTACTGCATAATATGATGCCACAAATAAAATGATGTTCTACTTCTCCAATCTAAAGGATCTCCCATTCTAAAGGTTAGGCAACAGGTTGAATTGGGATTGATAACATATACTTTCAACCTTGCACTGCAAATTTTCATAAACTGGATGTCCGTGGGTTCATCTTTAAAAAGATATGTTGGCATAATGCTTTAGGTTTCGCATCAAGCGTACAATATAAGTTATAGCCAATGTATTAAATAAAACTGAACTGCACAATTCAACTGGTTGAACCAAGAAATGATATTGTCTAAAGTTCGCTATTTGAAAGGTTCAATCATGGTTTTCTCTCAGTTTGAACGGTTTAAAGCAGATGAACGATCACATATAGGTCTCTCCAGTTTGATGTATGTTTTGACTTCTAAAACATTGGTTATATAACAATTATAAAAATATATATATTCCCCTGTCAAAAGAAGATTGGAATACCTGTTTGCACCAATCCAAGTAGCAAAATCCTGCTCAACCATTCATCTCTGACCTTTCCAAAAGATCTATCAAAGCTTCCTTATCCTCACCCCATTCTTCCATAATAATAGGCTTCAACTTGGACCAGTTCTCCAATATACCTTCAACTGCAAGCCCCTCTGCAACCTTGCACAAGAACAATGACATCACTCAACAGATTTTAGATGCAGATTCAAGGAAATAGGAACTATCATAAATTATAATCCTAGTATCAATTTTATGTGCTAATCAATGAGAAAAACTGAGGCATGGGCATTTTACCCACCGAAGACTTCCTGATAGAAGGTGTTTTGGTCTCTAGCAACAATCTCACAAGTAAAAGGTTTTCATATCCAGTTTCCACTACTGGTCGCACCTGACATGAACAACTGTATAAATTCATCTATAAAATATCGAGATCAAGTCCAGCCATTTGTCAATAATTTTTGAAAAAGGAAACACATAGAACAAATACACAAATATTCATTAAACTCAGTAGTTTGAAGATCTTTACAGCAAATCTACAATCTCGACAACCAATAAAAATAAACGTGTAAAAATATTATCCTCAAATTCCGGCATCAAAATTTAAAAGACATCTCCATCGTTCCAAATTGCCTTATTTTATAATTAGAAAGTAAAAAATCTTTCAGACATTTCATTCAATAGTGAGTTAAGAGACACCAGTTGGAGATCCAAATTGTACTCAAGAATCTATTATAATCACTGTTTTAGACCGTCCACAAGGCTCACAAAGAAGGCCCGATAATAAGCGCTGAAAGAAGGCACACGAACAGGTGGACCCTCATCTCTATTGAGGACACCGATCAAACCCTCCATTGCATCTCTCACTGTTGATATCTAATTGAATCGAACAGTCATCCGCACAAGGCGCCGAATCACACACATGCAGTTTTAACTGCTCATACTCTCATACTCTCATACTCACACATATAAAGACCAGATCCCGTCATTTTAAGTTTGAATTCATTCCCACTCATTCTACTTTTCATTCAGTAATTGACTTGGGCGTTCAAGTGCTAACATTACAGGTCCACCCCTTCTCCTCCTACCGGAAGCTTGTTCCTTCGTACCAAAATCTCATTTCACCACTTCATTACACATTAATGGAACAAACACTGACTTACTAACTTTTGCCTATAAAAAATTGTGTTATTTAAACTACATAAACCAATCATAGAATCAAACCAAATTCAAATTCAAGTTTATTCTGTGCTATACTAGTATTTCTTATTTTGCCAATCATTATCAAAGTACAAAAACACCAATATCGATAAACCAAATCAAAATACAGTAATATAAATTCCATAATAACAGCTTAAACTAGGTTAAATCATCCAGAGATTATTTACTATATGCATTTGGTCAACAATCCAATCTTCAGTGGTTGAATCAACCCCATCAAACAAACCAGGCCATCTCACTTTAGCAGCCTGCAAATTCATCAAACAAAACAAATCATGAGCTATATGAATTTCAAGAATGATTTCAAAAATAAAAACAAGAAAAGATTGATAATTTAGAACATTCAAAATAAAAACCCCAAAATTGCTATGACTTTGAATTTTCAAATTTGTGGTTCATGTCTGATTGAATGGAATGGAATGGAATTGAACCTTGAGAGCAGAGAGAGAGCTTTCTCCGCAGCTATCACAGATGACTCCATCGAAGTCCAGAGCGTAAAGCTCCCCCATTTCAGTTACCTTCTTTTGGATTCCAATGGCAATTGATTATTTCTTTAGTATCCAAACAGTGCCTTATTTTTCTTCGTTTTAGAGAATCGGCCACGTGTCAATGTAGATAGAGAACGGTTCGGCTCGGTTTAAATTACCCGAACCATTTCAAAACCCATAAGGCCATATTGACACCGCGGATATCTACCCGAATCCATCCTAAAGTTAGAAGAAAAAATACGATTTGATTGGATTTGAGTTTAGGTTTGGATTTTCTTCAATTATAAAATACAAGGATGGGTCGGATAATAAAGACTCTAGTACTCATCCAAAATCTGCCCCGTTTATTTTATATGTATATTATTATTTATTTTTGATGGTTTAGAATATTTAATATGTGAATAATCTTATGAAAATTTATTTTGTATTTATTATTTATAATATTTAAAATGTATGTATGTAATATTTTTTTAAGATTATTTAATTTATTATTTATAGTGTAATATAATTTTGAAAAAATAAATATTTTTATTTAAAAATTTGATTTAACTAAATGAATGGTGGTGGATGGAATACAGAACAATCCGAACCGTTTGAAACGGTTTGAGTTTTAATTCTCCATCCCCATTTAAATTTGGGGTGAGAAACGAGAATCATTTGAAAATTCATATTTGAATTTGGGGGAGGTAAAAACTGTCATTGACCCGCCTTGTTGTGCTCTCTACCCATAACACGTTTATACTCACTCATTTCCTTAATTGTAATTTTTTTGGAATGTTTGTTTAAAATTGTTTATTTACATATTTATTATTATATTCATTTTTTTAAATACATTATACTGCAGTAGAGCTGTTAAAGTGGACTAGTCTATTTAAGTCGGTCCGTCCAGCCTAAAAAATCATAGGACTTATGCCTTCAAATTAGAGCCCATATTTTTAAGGACATTTTTAACCCATTTCGAAAAGCTCACACCATTAGTACTAGCTCATATGGAACGTAGATAGCCCATTAGGCCCGTATTACTATAAAATTTAAAATATATATATCAATTCTAATATTGTTGTATGTAGGTTGTGATTATGTTGAAAAAGACTTCCAAAGATTTATATTCAAACCAATAAAGAAATTATAAGTAATATTAAATCAAAAATTAAAGTAATATTTATTTAAAGTAAATATTTTTTAGATAAAGTGATAATTTGTAAGGCTATGTACAATTAGGGTGTTGAATTATTTTTTCAATAGTTGAATGTTTGCAATGAGATGTTGAATTGAGTGCTAAAAGTGAGATGAATTAATTGGTGTTGAAAATATTCAAGGTGTCGAATGAGGAGAGAGTGGGATCACATAAAATATTTTACAAGTTCTCATTGGTTGTTGTAAATATTTAGATTTTGTCGGTTGGAATGGTGGTGGAATAGGGTGTTGAGTTTTATTAAACAAAATCATTGTAGGGAATAAAAATTGAATGTGTGTTGAATTACTAAGTGGAAGAAAGAAAAGATGATATGGAGTATAAAAAATGAAAAGGAGGGTGTTCAATTTATAAACCATTGTACATAGTCTAAGGATCAATGAGATCCTTAATATATTAAGGCAAAATACTAAGCTACTATTTAGGCGCTTAAATCTCAAACTCAACCACTCTTTCTAATAAAATAATAATAATAATAATAATAATAATAATAATAATAATAATAATAATAATAATAATATTATTATTATTATTATTATTATTATTAAACAAATACACTTTTGGTCCCCCTATTTTCTCTGTTTTTAACTTTTGATCCCCTTATTTTAAAATCCTGAGTTTTAGTCCATTTTTTAGTTTTGTTCTTTACTTTTGGTCCCCTTACCAATTTGACTCCCATTTTTTATGACATGGCAGGTTGATGTTGGCAATTTAATTTTCACGTCATTTTTTAATAAGCCTTAATTTTAGGATTAAATTAAAAATATTAAAAATATTGAAGCCTCCACATAATGCTTTGATCTCACATTCTCCTCAAGCTCCACCACATAATGCTTCTTCCTCTGCTTAGAAAGCTGTGCACTTTCTCTATTCCTTATCAACCTAGCCTTCCTCTTCTTATCATCATCTTCAATTCCATCAAAACCAGATTCAGATTGCTGCTGCTGTGGGGTCTTATTTTCCATTGAGGACGACCTTCTCTGCATTTCGGGTTCTATTCTCGCACTTTCATGGTTGTTTTCTTTCTTCCTCCTCAGATCGAGCCTTTAACAACTCCTCCACTTTTACACCCTCTTCCACATCGCATTTGCATGAGAAGATGAAATATCTCTCATAAGCGCGAGAATCATGCGAGGCAGTGCATGGCTTCATAAACACGGATCCCCATTACAGATCCGAGAAGAAACATGTCCATTCGAGGACTCTTCCGGTTGCTAATTTCATTCTTGACAAAGGAATGCTCGTAACCTTAACATCAACCTCAACATCAACCGAATTATCATCAGTGAAACCGATTCCAAATTGAGAAACCTAGAAACAGGGCTCTGATCTAGGATTCATATCCTAGTTTTGTTCTTCAATATTTTTAATATTTTTAATTTAATCCTAAAATTGAGGCTTATTAAAAAATGACATGGAAATTAAATTGCCAACTTGGATCGCCATGTCATCGATCAACTGTCATGTCATAAAAATGGGAGTCAAATTGGTAAGGACCAAAAATAAAAAGCAAAACTAAAAAGGACTAAAACTCGGGATTTTAAAATGAGGGACCAAAAGTTAAAAACAGGGAAAATAAGGACCAAAAGTATAATTAAGCCTTATTATTATTATTGTAATTAATGTTATTACCTACTAATTAGTTAGGGTGATGGTTCGAACAATGCATGAATGGTTTTTAAAACACACAACTCAGCCTCCCTTTTAAATGCCTAAAAATTTGCATCCCACCTAAAACTCAACCTCATTTTAACCAAAATTAAATATCTCTTATTTATTTAACCACCACCCTTAGTCTTCTTTTAGAAAGTATTAAATACAAACATTTGATTAACATTATAATTACAATAGTCAAATAACAACGTTTTTAATAGTCAAATAACTTACATCTAATAATTTTATTTTACATTTGATTTATTATAAATTCATTGTCAAAAAATAAATTTCAAATTAAATAGGAATTTTTTTTATCTTAAAATAACTTACATATTTTTTAAGTTAATAAATAATATTTAATTATCTTTCACATTCATAATTGCTGTACAATACCAATATTATAAAAAATCTTCAAATTAACTATTGTATTTATATTTTTTTTATAAATATTAGGTTAGTAATAATTGCTAGACAATACCAATATTATAAAAAATCTTCAAATTAACTACTATATTAAATATAAAATATTTTTTTTATAAATATTAAGTTAGTAATAAATATTAGGTTAATTAAGACTGCCATCTAAAATTATTAATGATTTTTATACTAAATAAATTATATAATAGGAATTTTCCACTAAAATATAAATTAATTATTACTATTATTATTAGTGTAATTAGTGTAAATTGTGTAATTACACTCACCTCTTTAATTGCGAGACGGCTATATAGTGAGACGGTTTAAGAACGATGAATTCTCAAAATTTGTCTACTTACTTTTCTCTATTCTTTGAATCTACCTTTTTAATTCTTTTACAACTTCCGATGCATTATCATCCTGATTTTAGTATAAATAGATCCAACCTTCATTAAGGCACAATATGCTCTCAAACCCTAAATTCACACCAGGTTTAGGTAAATAAAATGTTTATTGGGAGTTCTTAATCCACAAATGTTTTCATGTTTTTACTTCATCTATTTCAATTAATTGTTTTAGTTTTTCTTTTGCAATTTATGCAGAATGACTCTCTGTCATGATTTAAATCGTCCCCAGCGGGACTAAAGTTCGTATACGAAGCTTGTGGAAAGTCCATTCTTGGAATGACCACAATACTATTACCAGTTTAGAAATGATTTTGATTGATGACAAAGTGAGTGTTACAATTGTTGTTTATTAGTTGTCTTCTATTATTTAATTTTTTGTTATTTTGCCAAAATATTGCATTTTTACCTCTTCCTGTGTTGTTTTTCGATTATCGATTATCCAAGTTTCGGTGAAATCGACACTAATCGGTGAATCTGACTCAAATCTTGAAGAGGGATCTTGCTATATAATTTCTAATATATTGGTTGGATTGCATGATCCTAAGTTTATTATGACAGATCATAGGTACAAGATTAACTTCATCAAAACCACAAGTTGTACTAAGATTGGAGATGTTCCATCCATCCCTAAAACTTATCTTAAATTTGTAGTTTTTTCTCAAATTTTGACTGGACTCGACCAAACACGTGCAATAGGTTAGTCATACTTCAAATTTAAAGTTTGCAATTATTCTTTTACGTTTAACTAAAATTTATTTGATCATATTTTTTCAGATGTCATTGGTCATGTGATTAAGAAGTTTGACATGAAGGAAACAATGAGAAGTGAAATTAGAGTTAAACGGTTAGATATTGTGTTGGAAGATTTGGAGTAAAATTTTACACTATCATTTGATTATTATTATGTTTATATTATACAATAACACTCATGTATTAATTTATTTAAAATGTTGTTTTATTTGTATCATCAATATAGAGGAAATAATGTTGATTGTACTTTGTGGGCGGAATATGCTAAACAGATGAACACTTATTTGATTGATAATGATTATGATAAATCAGTAGTACGGTAGTAGTCATTTTACAATTGTGTAAGCCAAAAATTTCAATGTAAGTGACTTATATTTTAATAGATTGTAATTTATTATAGTTATACTATTTACAAATCATACTAGAATAATATCTATATATATTTTCCAGAATTCATGGCATATCAAATGCCTTTAATGGTACAAAGATCTTTATAAATAGCAATCTAAAGGAATCTCTTGAATACAAAGAAAAGTAAGTTCAATAATACTACATGGTCCTTGCACCTTTAAATTAAGAACTCGCCATGCATGAGGAATGGAAAATGCAAAACATTTTCCTAAAAGATTTGTTGATAGTACTACAATCTCTGACGACAGATTTCCTTTATACAAAAGAAGAGATATTGGTATGAAGGTAAAGAAGGGTGGTATTGAAGTTGATAACAGGTTTGTTGTACCTTATAACAGATATTTATTATTGAGATATAATGCTCATACAAATGTTGAGTGGTGTAACCAATCCCGTTATATAAAATATCTCTTCAAATATGTCAATAAAGGTCAGGATCGTGTTACAACAATATTTTATCAAAGTGCTAGTAAGGAGAAAAAGATGCATAGATGAGATAAAATTGTATTATGATTGCAAATATTTATCCTCATGTGAAGCAGCTTGGAGATTATTTTCCTTTTATATCAATCATAGAGAACCTGCTGTTGAGCGTTTGACTTTTCACTTGCCAAATGAACAGTATTTGGTTTTTGAGGATGATGTTCCATTGCAAGATGTAATCAACAATCCAATCTCCCACGTGACAAAATTCTTGGGTTGGATGGATGCAAATAGAAAATATCCTGAAGCAAGGGCCTTATATGGTGAATTTCCTTCAATGTTTGTTTGGAATAAATGTAGTAGTGGACAAGAGGAAAAAAGGATTTGCAATTGGAAGATTACAATTTATTCATCCAGGAAGTGGTAAACTATATTACATGAGAACATTGCTTAATCATATTAGAGGAGCAAAACCATTTAAAGATATTAGAACAGTAAACAATGTTGTTTATGACTCATTTAAAGATGCTTGCTATGCTTTGGGATTGTTAGCGATGAAAAAAATTCATTGATGCCATCATAGAAGCAAGCCATTGGGGACATCTTATTATTTAAAGAAGCTTTTGTAACCTTATTGACTTGTTATACAAATTCAAATGGTGTGAGACTTTTGTGATCTCAATATATGATATCCTTATTCTATATATTGTTTTGAATTCCTAATATATCTTAATATAGGAATGAATTATTACTTATCTAGAAAAGATATATTAGTTTCTTCTACAAATATCTAAGCTATCATTTCTATAACTATGAAATAAGTGAAATATATGTTTTGATAATTATTTATAACACCTATTTTCATTCTGTTTTTTGGTTGCATCTTTTCGTGTTTAAAGCCATTTAAAGAATTGCTTGATACGAAAGTGGCAGTATCAAATTACCAACATTTTAAATTGGTAGTTCATTTTCCTTACTCAAAGTTTATACCATAATCTAATATTGTATTATTCTAATATTAAATATAATTGTGTTAATTCAGATCTGGTTTTGAGTGATGAGGAGTTACAAAATTTCGCTCTTGGCGAGATAGAGAAATTACTACAGAGAAATAACACAACTTTGAAAGACTTTTCTGCCATGCCACAACCAGATATGTCATTGTTATCTAATGGTCATAATAGACTCATACAAGATGAACTTAATTATGATAGACAAGCTTTGGCTATCGAACATGAAAAGTTGGTGTCATCAATGACTTCAGAGCAAAGAGGGATATATAACAATATAATGCAATCAGTTGCTCGAGATAAAGGTGGAATTTTCTTTGTCTATGAATATGGGGGAACAGGAAAAACTTACATTTGGAGAGCTATATCTGCAGCTATAAGATCAAGAAGTGAAATTATGCTCACAGTTGCTTCAAGTGGAATAGTAGCGCTACTAATACCGGTGGTCGAGCAGCGTTCAAGGTTTGCTATTCCATTAAATATTGATGAATTTTCTACTTGCAACATTGCACCAAAAAGTCCTTTAGCTCAGTTGATACTAAAGGCTAGACTTATTATATGGGATGAGGCTCCAATGATGCACAAATATTGCTTTCAAGCTGTTGATAAAACTTTTAGAGATATTCTTAGATCCTCTAATCCTAATAGTAAAAATATTCCATTTGCAGGTAAAGTAGTTATTTTGGGTGGTAATTTTAGACAAATCCTTCCTGTTATGCCGAAGGGAACAAAAGAATATATTGTGCATGCCAGCATTAATTCATCTTGTCTATGAGATTTTGTCAAGTAATGACATTAACCGAAACATGAGGCAATGGATCTTGAGGATCGATGTAAATCAAATGAAGCAATTTTACGATTGGTTGTTGAGTATTAAAGAAGGAAAAATTGGTGAGGATAATGATGGAGACTTAAATATTGAAATTCGGATGATATGATAATTAAAAATTCGGAGAACCCATTGCTTCTATAGTTGGTGATACTTATCCATCTTTCTCTCGAAATTTTCATGATCCATCATATTTTCAAGATAGGGCTATTTTGACACCAAAAATGAAGTTGTTGAACTCATAAATGATTACATGTTATCTTTGATTCTTGGTGAAGTTAAAACATATTTGAGTTTTGATACACCATGTGAACAAAGTGAAACTCTTGATGGTCCATATAATATTCTTACTCTGAATTATTGAATACCATCAAAGCTTGGTATACCAAATCATGAATTGAAATTAAAAGTTGGTGTGCACATTATGTTGCTTAGAAATATTGACCAATCATCGAGTTATGTAATGGTACGCGTCTCATTATTACTCAATTGGGAAATTTTGTGCTTGAGCGAAGGTCATTTCGGAAATAATATTGGCCAAAAGTGTTTATTCGAGTTGTCTTTGACTCGACATGAGAATTCCATTTAGATTTCGTAGCAGACAATTTCCTATATCTTTTCTTTGCAATAAATAAGAGTCAAGGTCAATCTCTTAAACATGTTGGGACCTATCTTCCACAATCTGTTTTTACCCACGGTCAATTATATGTTGCAGTTTCTAGAGTTACTTCACGAGCTGGTTTAAAACTTCTTATCACTGACAATGATGGTGATGCCACTAATAAGACTTCAAACATTGTTTACAAGGAGGTCTTCCAAAATATGAATAACGTACGTTATCTATTATATGCTAAATTATTATCAAAGTTGATTTTATTTTTTATTTAACGAATTATTTTATAAGGTTAATTTTCCTTTGCAGGTTTAGTCCATTGGTTGATTATGCTATCGAATGATATTGGGATGCTTAGATATTTTTTACTTTAATACTTTTATATCTTAATATATAAATATACGAACTCTATTACTTTATGTGGTGTTTACTTTATTTTTAATATTGATGGATAGTGCCAACTACAAATTCGAAAGGTTTTGATGCACACTATATATTGTATAAGTTTGTTCAAATTACTATTTTAATTCCTTTTCAACATTTGTACATTGTGTATATATATATATATATATATATATATATATATATATATATATATATATATATAGGAGGGATCAATTACACGAAGAGTTACACCATGATTCGCCAAAAACGTCACTTGGATTAATATTTTTAAAATCAGCTGTTGGATTGAAACATACCATCATATAGATCATACTATAAGTTTGAGATTAATCTAAAAGATTTACTATATGATCAAGATATCCAAAATTAACGTCAAAATGGACTTTCATATAACATTAATTTTGATGTAGTTCAATGACATAGTAAATAATTATAGATTAATCTCAAACTTTATAGGTATGATCTATATGATGATATGTTTCAATCCAGCGTTGATTTAAAAAATATTAATCTGAGTGACGTTTTTGAGTGTAACTCATGGTAACTCTGGTGTAATTTGATCTCTCCTATATATATATATATATATATATATATATATATATATATATATATATATATATATGTAATTTCAAACATTCATATTTTTATTATAAACATATAATATCTAACAACAATTTGTATATGACAGGTAAATCTAGTAAAATTTTAAAATAAGAGTCTTTCTAATCAAAAATTTGTTTTAAAATATATTTTTTTATATTTTCAATCCAATATTAATTAATCCTTATGAATTTTATCTATCTCTGATAAATATTATATATTTATGACAATCAATTAATTAAAAACAATTTTAAATTATATTTAATTACTCAATTATTATTCTTCTTAAAATTTTTGAAAAATATCATGTTAACTTGTGCTTTAAGGACAGGTCCTATAAATAAAAATATATATATAATAAAATGATATTTAAAATTTCTATAAATTAAATTCATAGATTTTGAAAAAATATTTTTTTCAAATAATATGACAAACTTTGGAAAAAAAAAAAAAAAAAAAAAACACACAAAGCATAGTGATGGATGTGTATCTTTTAGTTTGGCTAGTTAGAAAGCAGTGGCGAAGTTATTGGTTTTCAATCTGACTCACATTCAGTGGGCGTGACAGTTGAGTAACATTAGATCCCAAATCTCTCACACCACGCAACCGGTAAGCCTCCACTTTCACAGCCCGTCATTTTACCTGCTATACCCGGTCACTTGTGAATCCTTCATCATCATCCAAATTATTATAAAAAACATACAAGTTTCAATTCAACCTCATCGACATCGCTTCCAACTTCCACCCACCCACCCTCTTCGGTTAGTCTCTTCTTTCTTTTTAACAATTTTTGTTATTATATCTCTTCCTATTCATCCATGATTCTGTAACATGTTATTAGATCTTTGATTGGATTATTTTTGTTGTTATTTGAGTATAATTGATTATTAAGACAGGGTTTCCGAATTGATTAATATTTGAGTTTATTTTAATTAAAAGATGGCAGGAACTGATGATGAAGTGGAAAAAGCTTCTCGCAGTAACGATTGGGAGGTAGTATCTCACAGCCTCAGCTTATGCAGCCGCTCCCGGTCCTAATAAACTTGAGATGAAGGATGATCATGATGACAAGGAAGATGCATATGCCCCGGTGAATCCCAGACATCAAACGCCTTGTTCATGTCTCGTCACTTTGCGTTTCCACCTAGTCGACATGAAAATTTGCCCTGAAACCTGACTACGGTGAGATTCAAAATGAATCCGGAGTGAAACAGAATGTCTCTGATGTGACTCGTGAAGACCGGCCAGGCCTAGTGGAAAGGAGGATGAAAACTTTACATTAGCTGGGTTGGATGTGTCAAAGGAATTTGAGGGTATGCAATATTATGACCAGAAAATCAATGAATTATCTGGTTTGACTGTAAAAGAAGAAACTATGTATCACCCTGCAAAGTACACTTCTTTCCCCACTGAAACAGATATTGCCACTGTGACTGCGTATGGTGAAAGCGTAATTGACTCTGAAACAACCGAATCAGAAGAGCAAGGGACAAATGTATCTCCGGATGATTTATCACTGTCCAAGAACTCCTCCCAAGATGACAAACAAGACTCTTCAGATCTTCCTTGCGGAGCTTGGTGGAAGCGAAGGGCTGCTTCCGTATATGCTCATGCGAAGGAGGCTAATACGTTTTGGTCTGTTTTCATTGCAGCAACAGTGATGGGTCTGGTGATGCTTGGTCAACGCTGGCAACGTGAAAAAGCTTTACAGCTTAAGTGGCAAATCAACATCACCGATGAGGTATATTTATTGTCATTCTTTTAAGAAGTTTTTATTTCTTCTTTGGTAAAAATGAAGCATAAATTTGTCAAATGAAACATAAAACACTGATTTTATTTGCACATAATGACACTTGAAATTGTTTGTCCATTATTTTGGATTCTTTTTTTTTGGTATTCCTTCCAGTTGTGTACATGTACTGATTTTTAACCAACATATCATGATACTATGTTTCCAATGTGTAGTAAGTAATAACTTTTGCATCGGAATCAACTTGGCTTGCACTTTAGAAATGAAGAATGTTATGAGCAACTTTTGAGCAATTTGAAACATGAGCAGTAATATGATTTTGAAGAACTTAACTTTTGAATTTTCTTATCCTATAAATTTCTCAATTTTGTGTCACTTAATGCTTAGACTGCCATGTTCGATTCCTTTTAAGTGTTTAAAAAATCTTAACATTCCAGTAGTAACTGTTTCTGCAGGCAAAGAGCAGGGCGCTTTCTCCTATGATTCGACTCAAAGATGTGATTGTTGGCGGTGGCCATCGCCGTGGCTCCTTTATCAGGAAAGCTCCTCTGCCGAAAGTTAAGGTAAAGCGATTCCATGAATGTAGCTCCTAGTCGTAAAGTCTAAAAGCTAAGATAATGACGAAAAATTGAATGTCAGAGAGGTTGAGAATGAGAAATATTACGCTTGTGAAGTGTGGATTTGATACTAGGATTGCTTGACCTTTACCAAATTATGAATTGTTGAAACATTTTATATTGTGAATTTTCCTGATTTGCTTGTATAGCTCCCGCAACTTATAAAGTTATGTATTCTTGCTATGTGGAATTGGCTGAGTATACACCAAATATCATATGTAAATTAAACTAATGAAGTGATTGTTTTTATGGTGCGTGTTTTGTTTTGCTGTGCTCTCTGACTACAGGGACAGAAATAGGTGAATTCAATTACATAGTGCTCTACATATATCAATAATTGTTGGTTCAAATGGCATGGCATTTATGAATTTAGATTGGTGAAAGATTGATTAGGAGTTGAGTTTTGAAAATTAAGAAAGCATGAGAGGATAAAAATTGAGAGTAATCCATTTCCAGCCAGTAGTGGTATGTTTCCCTTTTGCAGGAGATTCAGTCACCAGATGTAGGACCTTTTACAATAGATTCTGTTTCAAAAAAATTCTGCTTGGTTTTTTATGGCTAAATACTCTTTTTTGTCTCTTATTTATCTTTCGGGTTTTTAGAAAAAAAAAATCAATTTGATCCTTTATTTCTTCAAATAGTGTCACATTTTTCCTTTTTTGTTAGCACTATTAGTCAAAGTCAAATACATTTGTCACATCATGTACACTTGGTGCGGAAGTGGACCAAGTTTTGTTCTTTCTGTTAGCTCCCTGTCCATTTTTCACAACTTGTTTATCCTGAAAGAATGACCCTCCCCAAGAACAAGCGAGTAAATACCAGTAGTAACTTCAAAATGATGTTGTGTTGCATCTATGTTATACAATAAGATCTTGATAATTTCTTTGTCCACCTTTAATGTTGAGTTAAACTCTCAAAAGTAGTCTTTCGGATGTGCATATCTGAACGCACCATTCAACATGTTTTGGATATACACATCCGAAATCACTCTGCGAATATTTCAATAGATGTTTGAGATATGTATATCTGAAATATTATATGTTTGTGTTATTTTTGTTTAAAACATCATCGTTACCGTTACTTAATAAATGGACAAACGTAAAATAATATGATTTGGACGAAAAATGAAACGAACATAGCAATTAGATTAGGGCTTTGTTTGGTAAAATTAACAAGGATAATAATATATTTTTGTTAAAATAATAAGGATATAAATGGAAGAAAAAGTCACAAGTTAAAAGTTACAAGCTCAAAAGCTACTTCAAATAATTTTTGAAAAAAAAGCTACTTCAAATAATTTTTGGAAAAAAAGCTAAAAGTAAGTAAAATAGCTAAAAGCTAAATTGAGTTACCAAACTAGAGTTTTTTTATTAATATGAGCTGAAAAGTTAGAAGTTAAAAGCTCTATTTTTTGTCTTACCAAACAGACTCTAGATGCAGAAATAGAGAAACATAGATTAATACATAAGTTGTTTAGAAAATGCATAATGTCAAAATATTTCATCCGTAAAAATGAGATGAGATCGAAGGAGACAACATTCTTGTGATCCTCAAATGGTGTCCATTTGATATCATCGTGATTAGTATGATCAAGATACACCCAATAAATTGCAGTCCTCGGTATGTCGTCAATATAAGTCGAATCAGGCTCGAAACCATGAATTATAAAAAATTAATTAAATGACTTTGGAAATTATGGGGTTGGTTCGGATATGCATGTGAAGTCACATTTTCTTGACAAAATAAAATGACTTGATATTCACATCGAACTCACGATATGCTTGACAAATCGAAGAATTCGGATATACACATCTTAAATCTGAGGATTCTTTAGATTTTTCTCCAGGAGTTTCCAAAAAAGCATAGAGAAGGAAAGAAATTCTCTAGGATCTTATGCTTAAAAATCTCAAGTAATGAAACCCATTAAACTGCAAAATTATCAAAATAATATATAAGAAAAATGAATGATTTACATTAAAACAATATAAATTAATACATAACAGAATGAAGCAGGATCAAGATAATATTAATACCCTTGGAGATCCAATCTGTCTGTGACTTCTTTAACAACACGGAGTTGAGAGAGAGAGAGAGCAACAAGATATATCTCTATTTGATTACATGTGTTGAGAACAACAACTTCTTCTATGTTATTAAGAGCATAAAGCTCCTAAGTAACTTGAGGCCTCTGTGCTTCTGAGGGGGTAACAAGTTTCTCACGCATTTCAACAGGAGCATTATGAAGAAAGTGATGACAATCTTGCCAACTAGAACGTCACACATGCATAATTTTTATTTGATTGTTCTTTGGTCACAAGTCCTCCAAAAAACCACTGTCGACAATCGTTAGATCAACTGTCAGAACTGCTGTTAGTGGTGTTACCGCCGATACCATACATGTTGTGTTTTATCTTGGTTGCTGCAAATTTGTCTTTCGACGTCATTCAAATGTAACTTTGGTTAGTAGCTTGATGATTGTTCAATATGGTTACGACTTGCCTATCCACCTCCTAAAAATACCTCACAGTATTACTCTTGTTAAAGGTTCTAAGGCACAAGTTCGTTAGTGAACTCAAAACTGGCACTAAGAGAAAGCAAAAATAAAAAGAATGTAGTAAAATCAAACAAAAAAAATTTATGTCAAAAACTCTTTAAATGTGAAAAGGAAAATTCACGAGACCAATCCTATTTTCCATAACGGAGATATTTTATCGGAAAAATATCTTCGTTATGGAAAATAAATCTAGTCTCTTGATACGAAAGTATCTCTCAATTGAGCCAACGGTATACAATATATTTCAACTCTCACAAAACTAGGATAAAAATAAGACTCTCTTTTTCTCAAAGAGATTAGGACTCTATTTCTCATTATCAGTCTTGGATTATCTCTCTTTTTGTGGAATGATGAAATTCTTCACAAAGCCTCCTATTTGTTGGAAGAAGAATGTGGCTCAGAAACTTCAAGAGATAAGGATGATAATCAATGCATGTAAATCTCATGAGATCTGTTTTAAATTTGATTGTGTTTATAGATATAGTTTAACATATGGAAAGTCAAATTTTATGTGCAGAAAATGTATATGCAAAGGGGAAAAAATATGTTTTATAAAGTGAGTTTGGTTCTAAAATAGCATGGTCATCTAATATCATCTGATATGTATTGTAATTTCATCCCACTAAAGTCATATCTACAAAGCAAAAGACGCCGGAAACACGATACCGACATTGACATGTCGACATCGAAAATAATTTTTTAAAAATAAATTAATTAAACATAATCACAAATATCAGAGTCGATTTCGAATACCGACACTAATATGAATTTGTCTTTTTCAGAAGTGTCGGTGCTACGGAGCTTGAGATATACCTTTGTTTACTTTAGATGTAAATTCACTTTAGAGGGTGCTTTTTATACAAAATATGAGAAGTTAAAATAAAAGCCATGGTTTGTGGTAAAAATTTCATGGTGTATTTTTTTCTTCTTTAGGACGGTTTAACTTTACAAAGTATTTTTGGTCATTTGATATTTGATTCTATATCTCCGTTGTTATGTTATATAGGTCACACTTTCCTTGACATCATCACACTCTTTAGTCAAGAATCTTCTCCCCAGTTGAAAAGATATTCCATACCAATGTGCCTATTATGTACAATGCAACAGAAACCTTAAACACATCATTCCAAGAACCTGCAATGAAAAATCACATACAAGTAAAAACCAAGTTATGAGTAGCAAAAGTAAACTCTAAAATGAATGTGGAGAACTCTCTGACCTTTTTGGAGTATGTATCCAGTTGCAGCTGTGCCAAACACACCAGCAAGAACTCCTGCAGTGTTCGATAATCCCAGCAACACGCCCTGAAATTGAAACTCGTGAACATTATGATATAGACATATGTGACAATTTACTTTTTATGGTATGTATCATAAATTAGGAAACAGTTACTTACAGCATATCGCGGTCCAATGTCTTGGTGATTAGAATAAAGACCAGATTGTGAAAATGCATCAGATCCCTATAAAAAAATTAGTTTGAATTAGGTGGCTGCATGTGGTATTGGCATTAATGCTTCATAATCAGAAGAAACTTGCAGCACAAGAAACACAAAAAATATAAAGATTTCGGACTAAGGAAAAAAATGTTGATCTAGCTCAAACCTGGCTGCATGCCATACAGAATACTGCCATGGCAGGTGTTTTGACATGGCTTAGTTGTGTCAGAAAAAAGGCGGGACCCAAAAACCCGATCGATTGCATGATCTGCCATATCCATCAATATTAAGAGCATAATCAGTTTGAAGAGTGAAATGAATGCGAAAAGCAGCTGTAATTATCTTACTTTTCGAACAGTTGTTATGGAAACGCCTTTGCTAACTAATGTGTCAGCTATCCATCCTCCGATATTTGCAAAAACAGCCATGGTTAACCACGGAAGAACGCATAAGAGCCCAGATTCTGTGAGGTTGAACTTCAGAACCTGACATAATGATGCATTATCTTGTTGATTCAATGGACTAAGTGGAAATCGTGATGTAAAAAATGTATTAATCGAAGCATTCAAGTTCACTATAAAAACTTGTTTTAAAAATGTTAATAAGTAATAACCTGATTGTAGTAAGTAGGCATCCATGTTAATAGAATAAATGTCCCCCAATTGTGACAGAAATGAGAGACTATAAGAGCCCAAACTGGCGCTTTTGATAGAATTAATTTCAAGGAATATCTGAAACAGGTGCTTTTGATCGCCGCCTTCTAGTATGAGCCTTTTTCCTCTGCCCGAGATCCGGGTCATCCTTCGGTGAGCTATATGCCTGGAAAGGAAACGAGTTTACTTGCCAAGAAAGATATTAGAATACATGATGTAGACTTTATCAAAATTAAGGGAAAGTTGACTTACTTTTTGCAACCAAAAAGCAAACCAAATACTTCAAGGGATCCAAGCAGTAAAACACCGATGGCCACCCAAGGTTTTGGATCAGAAAAGCGAGAATGCCAAGCCTACAACAGAACCAAGGTACATGCCGCTATATACTAGCGCGATCTGCTTCTTTCTGAAACTGGAATCCACTTGGACAGTATATTATTCATGGCAGGCATTGCTACACCCTGAAAACAAATAGTTCGCACTATTTTTGTTAATATAGCGTTTGAAAAAGATTATTAAAACTTGTTTGGTGATATAAGTACTTGTGCAAATGTTTGGTACCAACCTCGCCAATTCCATAAAGGCGCATAATAAGCAAATAAGGGAGTCCAAGTCTTGCCGCAATCGGTGTTAAAATTGTTGCCATTGACCACCAAACAACTCCGAAACCTAGCACTACCTTCCCACCAAGTTTGTCTGCCCATATGCCACCAAGAATCTAAAGAAATGAAACCCATCATATAATGTGAGTTTGATTCAAGTTCAACAACAAAATAGAAAGTGCGAAAATCTCAACATACTAGCATATAAGAAATCAATTTTTGTTACGCTAATATGGTCGATGAATTTGGAATAGAGTTAACACCTGAGTGAGCAAATAGCCCCAGAAAAAAGATGACTGAATTAAGCCAACTGTTGTACTGTTCCAGTTAAACTCTTGTGACATTGGAAGTATCGCTATGCTCATATTTACCTGTATATTACAATATAAGAAGCAACATTTATGATATAAAGGACATAGTGTGTGTTAGACTAACGGTGAATTCGACAGAACCACGTTAGTGCAAAAGCTACACTGAAAAGCTGCAACAAAACCATGACGCGTGTGCATTTAGAACCAATAACGGATGATCTGTCACCAATCCTAACATATGCATAGTAACTTAGACTGTGATCACCAAAACAAGATACTCACGCGATCCATATTGCATAAAAGAAATGCAGTAAAGCACAGCAATACGATAAGCCAGCGCTTAGGAAGCTTCCGCCACCAAGGAGAAACCAGTGCCCCATTTCCTTCCAATTGAAGTGCTTCACCTGTTCCTTCATCAGATACCACAGAATCCATCTTTGTTTCATCAATGTCATACTCCTCTGACCTGTAATGAACACAAGCTCTTTTCACCTTACTAAGCTTTCTTACTCCTAGTCCATATACTTCTCTTTGTTCAATAAGGCTAATTTTTCTTGCAAAGAAGGGGTTCTTTGCAACCTGGCCATTATGATGAACACTGAAACTGATTCCTCTTTGAAGTGACAAATCCTTTCTCAATTGATAATTTCCTGCCAATTTCAAAGACACACCAAAAACAAGTTGTTGAAAATGGTGTAAGCTAGACAATGCGTATGTGCTAGTTGAGTTAAATGAATGTAAACTGCTAGTCTAAATTTCAATCCGTGAAGACAACATTTATTTATGTTTATGCATTAATATAAGAACAAAATCCAAACTAATTTCTATAAATCCTACCATAATTTATAATAAAATCAGGAAATTAATAGTGGTTGAAGAAGATGAACCTGAAGTAATGAAAGAAGTAAAGTTTGTGTTGGAAATTAAACCACTTATAGCCATTGGTACTATAATACTGAAACTGAGAAACTATTATCACATGTTAGAGTATAAGAAACAGAATTCAAACTCAAAAAAGTGATGGCAAGTTATCAATTATCACCCATGAAATTCTCTTCCTCTCCTCATGCTTTCTCTCTAAGCAAAGTAGAGAGAGCATGTTTTTCTTTGAAATATACTTTCTTGAAATTTAGAATTTTTTTCTCTTTATTTTCTTGTTCATACATAATAATCATTTTCATAGTAACTTTTTGGGATTTTCTTGACAAAATGAAATGAAAATTCTAGTGGCATCATAGGTAAGAGAGGGTTGAGAGTGTAACACGTGGCGTATTGTCCACGCTACAAATAACCACTGTACTGAAAAATCTGAAACTACTAAAGTGTCCCTTCATTCATGTTATAACCACATTAATCGAACACAAATCATTGTCTTTAGAAACTACCAAAGAAATTAGGACAAGTCATCCATAGTCACAGGAAGCTATAAACATAGTACCAAACTGGTAGGTTGATTGAATCTAATGATTAATTATGGCCATTGATTGCCAAGCCACTAATCAACCTCACAAAAGATCTTTGATGAACAACTACAAATCCCAACAAGACCATTGTGCCTAATCAGAATTTGCAGCTGTTTCTTTCAACTAACCACTGCCAAGGCAGTATACAACTTCAAAAACTACACGGATAAACACAGCATAATACTTAATTTAATTTGGTTCAATATACAGGAATTAACATTTTATTTACAAATATGCAAAATTCTAATATAAAGTTTATTCAGAAATAGAAGAGAAAGACTAATATATTGTACCGCTATTTCTTTTTAAATGATTAAATCAACCGTCTTAAAAGTATAATTATAAATTTAAGAGATACAACATACTAATAGTTATTTATAAGTTTTTAGACTCTCTATAAAAGATCAAATACTTTTGATGTTAGAAAATCAAAAGTGTCAAATGTTATGAAAGCATGTTGATTGTCGGAACATGTTTTTCACGTTTGACTAATTTACTTAGTAGTTTTGAAAGATATTTGTCTCAAAGTAAAATTTCCAATCCTCAATCTCACGGTGAAGAAACTCGGTCAAATTCACACAAACATATTTTCCTCCTACCCACCCATACATCAAAACATTGTTAACCTAAGTGTTGATCCCTCATGTGAGTCAATTAAGAAATTTGACTCTATTTCTTCACAGATACTCTAGTGCTAGAAATATATCAAACATGACATACGTAACAAAGTCATGTCATTATTTGAACCACGAAAGCTCTATAATGAATTGTGTGTCCCCAAATATATCCAAACACACCTTACGAGTTACGACAATATGACAAACTTCATTAATAGGAAATAAGGGAATCGTGAAGAAGTATATCTTTGGATAGTACGATACTCACGGTGATATATGTTGGTCTAACTCATTAATATGAATAATAAGGAGAAAGTCCTAAGTATATGACACAAAAATCAAAAATTATTTTCTATCTTATGGTCATGTCAAAAGTTACATCTATGTCTTAAATAATTTTACTAAAAAACGCACTCGTCGAAACATTTGTACTTCAGGAGGGTCAATGTTTTTGGTAGTAAAACTACTAAGTCAAAAGTCAAAATCTGGAATGACATCACTAAAATAATCCAAAATTTTGTCGAAATCAAAGTTCATACCATATACTCCATTATCTCTCCTAAGAATTTATTCTTGAGAGTATCTAGTAAATCTTAAGAGCTTTTAGTAGGTTGAACTCTCGAACCACTTATATAAGAAACAATGAAGTTTTTAGCTAACTTTAAACCAGACATCAAACAACTGAGAGAAGCAGTTAGTCGTCTTTCCAAACGAATAATTGAAGCGGTTAGTCTTTTTTCCAAATAATAATTTAAAGTGATTAGTCCCTAAGGTAGATCGAGATTTAACACGGCTTATCTCGAGCCAAGGAGATTTTAAATCAAATTGGATTCACGAAGCGAGTTGAGGTTTTGACATGCCGACCACAAAGTGAGATTTTATATTGGACTTACCTCTAACCTTAGCAAATTTTTAACTGGTTGAGCTTCGAATCGAACCAGCGATTTAATAACTAAATTCCTAAACTAGAGCTTTTAAAGGGTTTAGCTTCGAACTCAAATAAAAATCCCTATTTGTAAATTATTTAGCCAAGGTAAAAAATGTTCTTTGGTGAATTTATAACACTTCAAAAATACAAAGATACCTCACTTGTAAAAAGCTTTACACTTTTCACAAAAACACTGCCGATGATTTCTAAGTGAAAGAAAATAACAAAAATATTTGTAGTGACAATTTGTGGCTTAAGAATACCACATTATTTGAATTCATTTTCTCATATCCAATTAAAATTTGAATTTTGTATTGTTTGTTTGTTATTTTGCAAGATGACCATACAATTCGCAAGTACTTTATTTATTTACAAAAGATGTTTTGTGTTGATAAAATTATAAGTGAAATACCAATAATATAGGCTGAAATAAATAGTATTGTGCTAAATATGTGAAATACATATATGAATTCCAAAATTGGTAGATTGGTAGTTCATATTAAATTAAAATTTATGGTCTTTAGAGGTGGTAAAGTGGATGGTCCGTCCCGTTTAGGTCCGTCTAAAGATGGGGTAGGCGGATCAACTTAGACGTCCGAACTCAAAAGTCAAGTTTCATTTACTAACGAGTTGGTGGATCACCCGTAATTTTTATTTATTTATTTTACAATTTGATTTACTACATAATTTACAAATTTTTAATTATTATCAAAGAATCGACAAAATATTTTTTAATAATAGAACTTCAACACGTGCTAGTCCAAACAGTTCAAAATTAAAATAAATAAAGATCAATTACAATAATAAATATGAAATAAACTCAATCACAATAAATAAAAAATAACAAAATAAAAACTAAGCGATATATATCATCCTAATCCTATTTAAAAACTAACTACTAAAGAACCACATGAAGATTTTACACAAGACAAACAATGATAACAATTACATTGCATAAAACATCGCAATGCATAAACTAGTAGTGCATAAAATATCAACATTTGACTTTCTCATTGTTTATATCATGTAGACTCTTATATTGATTGATTCCTTAATAGTTAAATCCTAAATTTGTCACACGTATACACTAATCAAATCCTTCTTTTCTTAAAATTAACATCTATTTCTAAAGAAACATGTGAGCTAATGTATTGAAAACTTAATAATTCGGTATGTCATACAATTGTTCTTTTATTTCAAAATTTTCCAATCAACATATGTATTAGAAAGTTATAAAAAGAACGTTGAACTTATAATTCAATTTATCTGTATAATAATTTAAAATAAAATTCAATCAACATAATCCTAAAAGAAGAGTGTTATTTTTATAGTTAAAGTTGTTTTAATTTGAAGTAAAATAAAATTTGAACAAAAAATCCACGGGCAAAACCCGCCCGGCCCACTTTTTTAAGCGGGTTAGGCGGAGCGGGCCAACTTAAGGTACCGAGTCAAAAACCTCATCATGTGGCGGGTCAAGCAGGCCGACCCGAACCCATTTGCCACCCCTAATGGTCTTTATTGTATTTTATTATTTCTTATTGCCATGCAAATGGTGTTTAGGGCGATGTTTTATCGGTGTTGTTTATGGGTTTTACCTTGAGATAATTATATTATTCCTAAAGTTAAACCAAATGAGGACAAGGCAAGAAAGTAGGCAAGTTAGGGTTATGCGTATGGCTAGCTAATACCTCATACCGTCAAAGTTAGGATTATAGTCGTTCATGGATCATAACATGCACTGTTGGTTGCATCATTCTCCCTTGATCAAATCATACGCCTTTTAATTGGGCTTGGGTAAAACCACTTGTTGCTCACTCATGGAAGATGGAATTGGTGTTCTTGTGACTTAACGATATGTAAGCTCAATCAAAAAAAAAGAGCCCTCGCAAGAATAAGGAAATAACAATTTAATGCTCTAAGAGGCATAGTAACCACCAAACGAAACTAGTCCTAATAGATCTTTATAAATACCTCATTGCGAGTTTAGAGGCATTCGATTCACTTATTAACCACATAGGTACGTAGCTTCTCACCATCCATGCATGATCTTGCTATACACTCATAATCTTAAAACCCTAAAACCCTACATAACTAGGTAGTGTCACTCATTTTAATTATAGAAAGTACATGTATGTACCATAATATATATGTCTACTTGAAGTAATATATATGACTTTAAATAAATGAGAAATTATATGTTATAATATTTGTTCAAAATTCAAAGGGTGTTGAATCGAAATGGGCAAATCATAAGTAAATAATGAAGTTGAAAATACACAAGAAAAATTAATTTAAAATGTGTGCCTTTAAAAACTAGGTTTCAATGAAATAACTCAAAGTAAAAACTGGAATTAAGGAGATAAAGGAAAGAATGAAACATGAGAAATTTATTAAGGTTTACCACCACAAATTGGTAGCTACGTCTAGACCTTTCACACTTGAAGTATTTTTCCACTATAACCAATATTCATTACAATCACTAACATGCATTTTTGTCTAATTGAAAATACCTTATATTTCTCTTACAAAGAATATAAGTTAACCAAATTTTTTTCTCTTATCAAAGACAGAGGATTCAACAAGCCCTTTAAAAATTTACAACTTTGAAATGAAATGGTATTTACTGTTTACAAAATAACTCTCACTGAAAAAGATGTGAAATAAGTACAATATAAGTGTTCGATTATAACATAAATTAATGGAATAAGATTCCCTTGTGACTTTGTTTCTAGTAACTTTCTCTTTGAATTTATTTAATATTGTAAAATAAAATTTTGAACTAGCCTGATTGAAAACTTATTTATTTTGTTTGTAGGTCTCAAGTAGTATTTATAAGGTTGTAAATTACAAACAAGTTTCTCAAACCTTATTGCATCTAGTATATTAATATATACTAATGAATGATGATTTAGTTTTAATTAATGTGCATTGTTATAATGACCCAAACAACATAAAAAAAATTAGCCCATTTTTAGTTATTTTGCATACACATTTTAAATCAAAATGGGCTTTCAATTGGCCCATATGATTTTCGTATATAAACATGTTACTTGAGATCGCCACTTTTTTTAATGTTTTTAGGGATACAACTTAAAATCTTTATTTTCATATATTCTTAGGTATTCTCGGCGCTTTGAAAATTGAATAGGCGTTTCAATATCTTGTTCTTTGTAAAGATCTTGAGAGTATGAACTAAATTATCTTGATCTTCCATGCTCTAGTATTAAATGTTAAAATTGTACTATTCATGAAAATCGCATCGAAATTATTCTATATTGTCAAATCAATTAGATCCCGACTTATGCTCATTAGATCTCGACTTAATTACCTTTGTCTTGTCAAATCGACATTTATGTGTTTAAATTGCTAATCATATTTGATTATGCAGTTGCGAATCTACTCAAGACATCCATTTTCTCAATACTAAGGTATTATTCATCAATTGATTTTTCTTGCTTATATTTTTCAATAGTTTTTAAAATTGCACTAATCATAGAATATTTTTATACAATCAATTAGGGTTTAATTGTGTAATCGACTCGGATCAATATTTATCACTAAAAATTCATGAAACATATTGTTTAACACCATAAATCATGAAATACATATATAGAGGATTATAAACTAAGGGCTTTAGACCTCGCTTAAGAAACATTGTTATCTTGCATATTAAATATCTTTTTTTTCTTCTATTTTTTAAAGGTTAGGTCTGGTAAGTTTTTAAGTTTAAGCATGTGCATTTCTCCTTAAACAATTAGTTTGTAAGGTTAGGTTTGGTAAGTTTTTTTGTTGGGCATGTGCATTTCTCCTCAAACAATTTAGGGGTTACTCTTTCCACCTTATGGATACTTCTACATCGATGAAAAATAAAAAACATCTTTAAAATTTAGAGGTGCATCTTGGACGCACCTAAAATCACACTAACAAAGGCGTTGTAAGTGAGACACTCTTATTTTGCATAAAAATTATGCGGAAATGCATCTCCAAAAATTAAGAGATGCACATCCAGAAAGTGATGCAACAATTGGAAATGTCCTACCATACTTAAAATTTATTTTCCTTATTAAGTTTTAAGAGCAAAAAATGTTGAGAAATTTTTAACATAAAGTATGGTAAGTTTTAATATTTTGTATGAAGCCATCAACTTGCTTACATCCACTACCTTAAGATCAGTGGAGGAGCCATAATGACCGGCACATCCCCAATTTTATTTGTATTTTTTCCAATTTAATAGTCGATTTTTAGATAAAATCAGGGGGGAATTAGTAAAAATTGGGGCAAAATCAGTAAAAATAGTGAAAAAATTATATATTAAGTCATATGTAATTTGCGGTTTAAATTTTTGGCCAGGCTGCCTAAAATTCCTGTCTCCGCCATTGCTTAAGATGAAACTCATAAAGCTGCGTATCGTTTAGTTTAGTAGTTAGTTTTGTTTTTTTTTAGTTTTTTAACCATCTAATTGAAATTTATGTGGGAGCAACCAACTTCTCAAATGGATATTCTAATTTTTCATTTGTAAAGTATTATGATCTAAAAGAGAAGCAATTTCATCATGAGAAAACTCCAATTTTATAGTCATATGGGAAACAAGTCCTAGAAGCAGGAAATGAATATCACCTCGTTGAAACACTTTACGGAGATACATTTTCGAAATCTTTCGAGATCATCTCGAATATTTTCTTTAGGAAATATAGGGTGTCTCACTTGCAACGCTTTTGTTGGTGTAATTTTAAGTGCGTCCAGAATGCATCTCCGGACATGAGGGATTTTGGATTTTCAAGAATGTTGGGAGGTGACTAAAGGTTCTAACAATTTAGCCAAAGTTAAGACTTTGGATATGTGATTAGGGTTAGGGCTTCACATAACGTTTGAGGTCGACTTAAATTCACTAATAAAATAATCCAAGATGGCAATGGACTAAGCGTATCACCCTTATTTAATAAGGTGGTGAAAGTTGTGTAGTATGAGCCCACAATGGTGGTTTAGTGAGCTTAAGAGGAACTCTCCTTGTGATTCATATAGAGGGCCCGATTCTAGTTTGAGGACCATGTGAACTTCGATCGGGACCTAAAGAGTTCTTATGTGCCATCATCTAATACCAAAGTACTTTATATTGGTCCATATAGCTGTAATAATGGTAAGGTATTGTGGATATATGATTGCATAACACATAAAATAATTTCCTATGATAAATATCTAATGTAATACATTAAATTAAATCAATGGAAAGCGTCTAATTTGGCGTTTCTAATATGAAAGGCGGTGTGATGGCGAGTGAAGAGAGTTCTTGGCACGAGAGAAGGAGAAACTAATAGTATTTAATAGATGTATATGGTTTTAACTAGCTCCATTTGTGTATGATTCTCTGCACGAGTATGAATGTTATATTTCATGAATTGTGCTAGTATAGTGGTGAGTATGGCGATAGAATTTTGCATGGTTTTCATCAGTGTTTTACGCCATGAAAATGGTGGCAATGAAAACACTAAATGTTAAGGTGACAATTTAAACCATATATATATATATATATATATATATATATATATATATATATATATATATATATATATATATATATATATATATATATATATATATATATATATATATATATATATATATATATATATCACTTTGAGAAAATTCAAGTAATAGGAAGTGATAGAAGGAACAATACTACTCAACCATCGACAGAGGGAGAGAGAGAATAAATAATTCTATCAACGCATTTTTTCATTTTGTATTTTCTCTATTTCTTTTCCTCATTTCTATACATTTTTAATAATGTTGTAACACATTTTCTCGTGCTTTCTATACAATAATAGATTATAAAAGAGAATAGTTAAGAGTATAAGATTTTAATGTTTGATTTATGTTTATGTTGCAAATTTACAGGGATTTTAAAAAATTTAATACTCTTAACTAAACAATCGAAATGAATATGTTTTGATTAAATCATTGATCATAAATAACACATGAAATTAGTCCTCTCTAATTCTAGAAATATCTCATAAAACATATTTTAATTTTGATCGCAAACACAAAATATCAATCTTGATGTAATCCACACAAGCACAAAATGAAAGGCGAGTTGTTCGAGAGTTTAGAAGAGTGTGCAAGAAGCATCAACTACAATGAGATTTGAAAACATTGGATATATTTATCTCCCTCTTATGTATAATATTCAACATCATATTTAACAAGAATATTCTTAATCTATTAAAAGAGAATAAACGTTTAGGCGTCAAATTTAGAGTAAAATTTCGCCTAAATGCTTGCATTGCACGAGGTGAAGTACTAGTTGATATATAAGCATGAAAGGGATGGCGTGGGAGAAGTTTAAAATGAAAGGTTTGTTAGCATGAGTAAAATATCTAGTGTAACTAGTAATTCAAAATTTGAAATTGACTCTAGCCCAAAAGTAAAATCCATAGCCCCAAAAAAAAATCCTAATTTTTTTTCTTTTTAATTTTCTCATCGAAACCAAAATCCCCTTTCTCTCTCTTCTTTCTCTCTCTTCTATTCTATCTATCCATTTCTGTTCATCGCCGACAACCGCCAATTCCCTCCATTTCAAAGCAATTCCTTCCCCCTCTCTGTCTTCTCAGGTACTTCCCGCTCAACCCCTTTTCCCTTTTCTCTCTCCATCTCCAGAAATGCCTATAACGCTTGAATTGGCTTGCTCCATTTGAATATTTACCATTGTTTCTTTTTTGCCTTTCCTTAGTGTTTATCACCTTACCTCGTTGTATAGAATCATGGGTTGTCTTCAAAATGTGTTTTTTATTCTTTTGTTGTTATTCTTGAATTTTCTTTTTGTGTTTGTGGAAATGTTGTCATGAGCAAAATGGTGGGTGCTTATAGTTATTCATTTTGCAATAGGAATAATGAAATTTAACTTGTTACTTACTCTTCAATGTGTGTTTGAAGGGGTTTAGTGTTATTGGAATCCTTAGTGTGATGCAGAAGTGCTTTTGTTTTGTTCATGTTTAGATAACTAGCAAAAATAGTGACTTTTTTTAATTTATGACTTTGCAGCTTTCACTTTTGATTTGGTAGGTGGTGAATTATTCTTCATTCTGCTTTTTTTGCAAGTGTATACTTTGTGCTTTGTGGTAAGGAGATTTGTTTATCACTGCAAATAGTTTGGTGAACAGTGTACATTTGAGAAATGTTGGTGCCACAGCTTAGTTTCTGAGGGAAGAAGTATTTAAATGTGTTATCTGATTTTCTGGACTTGAAGGTTAAGTTTCTACCTCAGCGAATACTGTTTACACCGCTTCTAGGAACTTTGGATATCAACAGATTTTAGTTTTCGGATTGGTATAAGATGTCGGAAATCGACATGTCGGTTATTAAACCAGAGGTATGATGATATCTGACTTCTTCCATATTAGTATATCCCTTTCATACAACGCTTGAATTGTTGGATAAGCTCAATGTTGTTATCTCTTTTTCTAGCATTTAAAGCTAAACTAAATTGATTTTTTTATCATTGTTGTTGTACGAAAATCAACATGAGAATAAAGTAAGTGGAGCAAAAATGAGGATGTTGCGTTGGATGTGTGGTAAGATTAGACATGATATGATTAGAGACTAGAGAGAGTGTTGGGGTAGCATCTATAGTAGAAAAGATGGTGGGAAATAGACTTAGGTGGTTTGAGCATGTGGAGAGAAGACCTATCAATTATGTGGTAAGGAGAGTAGATAAGATGAAGAGAAGTCAAACAGGTAGAGGTAGAGGAAGACCTAAAAAAATATAAGAGAAGTTATTAAGAAGATCTCGAGATTAACGATTTGGATAGGTTGATAGAAGCATGGTCCTGGATAGAACATTTTGGCGAGAGTTGGTCCATGAAGCCGGTCCCACTTAGTAGGATAAAGCTTGGTTGTTGTTGTACACATTGTGGGGGAATAAGAAGAAAAATGTATTTAATGGTTTTCTCTCTACCTGCCTTATTTGGAAAGACCAAAACATTGGACTTGAATCTAATTAGGAAGCCCTACTATAGAATCAATACCTTGCTTTGCTTACCTTTTACACTGAACCTTAACTATATTGATATTAATTTTCATTTTCAGATGATGAAGCCCTATATTTGGCTTCAGACTTCGGATGGTTCCATCCAACAGGTGGAACAAGAAATTGCAATGTTTTGCCCTTTCATTTGTCAAGAAATTATACAAAAAGGCGCCGGTTCTTCCAAAAATTGTGCCATATGCCTTCCTGAAAAAGTCACTCCTGCTATGTTGAGTTTAGTTCTTGATTATTGTCGTTTTCATCAAGTACCAGGTCGCTCAAACAAGGTTCTACATCTTCATTTAATGCTTTTCAGTCATTATTTTCTTTAATCAAGGCGATTAAAGGCCAAAAAACAATGAATGCCATAGATGATTTGACATAGGGAGTATAATTGGTATAGGAACGAAAGTCTCACGATGAAAGATTCATAAGGATGGATACCAAACGGCTCTGTGACTTGACATCTGCCGCAGACAGCCTTCAGTTGAGGCCGCTGGTTGATCTTACAAGTCGCACACTTGCAAGAATAATTGAAGGAAAATCTCCCGAGGAGATACGGGAGATATTTCATTTGCCGGATGATCTCACAGAGGTGTGTTGTGCTTGCGAGAACTCTATGCTGATTATGCCTTTTGTGATCAATTTTCATTTTGCACACGTACTTTTTCATCCAGGAAGAGAAGTTGGAGCCTCTGAAAAACACAACCGATGACCCGAGGATAAGGCTTTTGAACCGGTTGTATGCGAAAAAAAGGAAAGAGCTAAAAGAGCGTGGGAGGTTAAAGGTACTGCAATGTTCAATGTTCTCTTTATCT
This sequence comes from Vicia sativa, assembly GCA_021764765.1. Taxonomy (NCBI): domain Eukaryota; kingdom Viridiplantae; phylum Streptophyta; class Magnoliopsida; order Fabales; family Fabaceae; genus Vicia; species Vicia sativa. The sequence goes on along the minus strand of CM038793.1, from coordinate 288,604,688 downwards.
CTAAATGTTGACAGATGTTTGCTTGCATCTCTTCTTTATATTATGTTCTAAACTGTAGACTGTTGAATTTAATAAGAATTGGTCTCTCACATGTTTCAGAACACTAAATTGGAAGGAGAGCATGTAGATGAACGCTCGGTTGATGACCTTTTGACTTTTATTAATGGAAATGATGAAGGTACATTAAAAATCTTCTATCCCTGCTTTTTATAGAATTTTTCCTGCTTTCTACCTGTAGAAGGTAAACCTTCAAGAACAAAGCCAACCACAAAAAAACTAGAACCAAAAACTAAGTGCAACTGTTGACCATTATCAAGCCATGTAAGAGGGTTGTACAACCATTGTTCCAAACCATGCCCAAAACATTTGGTCTTCACCTTAGATCACCGGCAAGATTGAATTTTAATATAATCAATCAAATGTTGCAATGGACCCTACTTAAGGCCATAAATTCCATTCTTGTGCAGTTCCTTTTTGTGTATGAATCATTTGAAAGCTATAGGTTCTTAAACTATGTTCCAGTTTGTTTCCTTTAAATGGCTAATTTCATGTGAATAATTTTTCCCAGATTCAAAAGGGTCTAAAACTTCTAAGAGTAAAAAAAAGAATAGAAGAAAAAAAGAGCAGAAGAAGAGCTCTCTTTTGACTGAAGCTTCCAAACCGAAAAAGGTTACTCTAAATATCATGTTCTTTTCCTGTTTTTTTTTCCTCTCCTAATAAATAAACTCAATTATTTGTCATATAAATTCTAAAAGATTTTTGCCTGTTTTCTTGCGATAGGAGTTAAGTGGTCATAGTTCTGTATCTGATTCTGATAAAATCGCTGGAACCTCAAATAATCATACAGAAGATGACACTTTTAGTCATAAAGAGTTTGATGATGACGATGATGGAGATGTAGATGATGAGATTGATCCTGCACTACAGGAAAAAATTGACAGGTTGGGCTCCATTCTAAGTGCAATATTTGCACTAATTGCTTATAGAATCTAATTTTTATTTTTTGTCGATGGCTGTCAACCTATCACTGTCTTCATCGCAGATCTCTAGTTTTTCTTGTCACTGGTGTTCAGTAGCATTTGCTTATACAATCTAATATTTATATGGAGTAGATGGCATATGCAGTGGAAGTCGTCTGAATGATTGAACTCTATCCTTTTACAAAATGTACTTTTTGGATCATCTATAGTGGAATGAAAACTTGAAAATGAAAAAGTGGTTGTGTTCTGTGTTCTTGAGAGAGCTAGGCTTGACAACGTTTAGTTAAATTTTGTTGGATTTAGACTTGAATTTAAAATCTTGGTCTTGGTTTTGGAGGAGAATGATAAACTTAGCATTATTGTATCTCATACAGTCTAACAATGGATTTTCATAATCCTGAATATTGTAAAACCAATGGCTAGGTAATGATAATGGTTTTGATTTGGTCTCTGGCCTTTCCTCTTGATAAATTTATCTAAAAATATTACTTCTGGCTTCTAGTTGAATGTAACCTTGGTCAACATAGGGAGCATTGGAAAAACTTATCTTGGTTTCACTTATGGCGCAAACACGTTGTAAATGTCTAGAAGGGTTTATGAAAATTGTTTATGAATTGTATGTATGTTGTTTTAGTTTATTTTCATATATTCATACATGCTTGTCGAATTCTTAGAATTTTGTCTGAGCGAATTCAACCTCAAAAGTAACCCTTATAAAGACCTAATTTGGCCATATCTCTAGTCGATGTTGATCTCGTCGGAACCTCTCACGCTCAAGATTGAACATCTTATGCATGAAAAAATGGGGATTCTTACACCCATGGTTGGACAATTGGAGCATAGACAGATATTGTGGCCCAGAAAATCTAGGATAAGCTTTTATAGCATCTTAGAAATTAGATTATGCCTAACTCAACCCCATAAACTAGTTCATGGGAGTGAGGGATGCCCAAGCCTTATGAGGACAAATTTGATCATATCTCTAGTCGATGTGAGACATAAACACACTCTTTCATGGTCAGCCTTAGACATCTAAAGCACGGAGAAATATTGGGTGGACAAATATGGATGACCCAGTAATAGATCTAGGACAAACTTTGTTACCATTTTAGAATTTGAATTGGACCCAACTCAACCCCAACAAATGCTCACGATGGCGAGGGCTGCTCAAGCCTTATAAGGACTAGTTTGGCCATATCTTTAGTTCATGTGGGATCTCAACACACTTCACAATCAAAATTGGACATCTGAAGCGTCCACAATTGTGGGTGACCCAATAATAGAGATCTTAACAATGATGCCCGTTCATTCAAACTTACTTGCCTAGGATGACAACTAATTCCTCTTCCCTTTCTCTTAAGTAATTAACAAATCAACCTTTAATACTTCGCATCTATTGTTGATTAAGCTTACTATGTCTTCTAGGAATTGAACCTATGTCTTTAACCCACCTTACTCTTACCCACTTGAGTTAGATCCGATTCTTTGTTCATGACATTCTTGTTAATTGTATTCCCCATATCTCCTTTCCACATTCATTTTCGGCTACAAAGATATCAATTTGATATAAAGGGGTGTATGATGCTTATACAACTGTGCTTTTAAAATGATACATACACAGGTTCTTATTTATTTGATTCTTTGACACAGGGAAGTAGAAGATTTTGCCCGCCGTTTAAATTCTGACTGGCCAGAAAGGATGCAAGAATTTTTATCATCAGGGCAAGAAAAGAAGTCAACGCTTTTTGCTACCAACGGGAATGGTCTTCTAAGGCGAAATATTTGAAAGGTTTTTCTATGTCATTTTACTTATCCGTGATATGCTAGCTGAACTTTTAAACTCCTTTTTAGTAGCTGACTGCATAGCAATAGTATTCTTGGCATTCCATTCCATTCATTTTCAAATTCCTTTTCTTTTTCTCTGTATTTTTATGCTTATACTCAATGGATGAGAATGAGTGGCGGCACATTGTCGGTGTCTCACCCTAGTCTCCGCCACATCGATGTACTGTTGGATTCGTTGAATAGAGTATAAATTTCTATCCAACAGTCAAAACTATGGCACACTTGTCCCCATTTTATACATGTAGTCTGTGCTTAGTAGATACCCTGCTATGCTAAGTAAAAATTGCATCTTATCATGTACTATCAACTTTTCTCCTGTCTGTTTTGTTATAACCTTTGTTTGAGTTCAAATTTATTCAGGGTGTTGTTTAATAATAAAGAACTTTCACTTGATTATGGCTTCTCTGTCTTGTGGTGTTAAAATTGATAGTGTTTCATACCATTTCTCAATTTATGGTGTTTCATGTAACAGGACTGGTAGGACTCAAAATGGAAATGAATCTGCACAAGCCTACCCATCTGGCCAACGGCTGGAACAATTTTGAGAGTTGCTGACAATCGCTAGAAAAGTGTGGCATGTCAGCCGTTTTTATTTTTCCGATTAACTGCTTAACTTTATTCCTGCACTTCATTGTTGGTGCTTAGTCCAGGCGCAGTTTGATGCTGCTGGGGGCTATCTATTGTACTTTATAGGAAAGATTCAGAAATAAAAACTGTTTTCTGAGCTTGTAACTTGTAAGGGACGTATATTACTTGTGCATTCGTCTTTGGTTTGTTCCTTTATGAGTTTTGATTTCGAGGCTCCTTTGCGCCTGAATGATTTATGAAAAAAAAAAGGTTTAAAGGCTTATTTGTGCCTGTTGGTTTATGTTAAGCTAGGTGAAAAATAGATAGAAATTTGATGGTTTGATACATTGCTTGTGTAAAGCATTTTGGTATTAAAGTTTACCTTTGAAGTAGTTGTTACTTGTTACAAGTCATATCATTATCATATTTACTCGTTGCGATGATAGTTCATGATGTTACTAACCATGCCAATGAAATGGAAAATGAAAAAAGATCCACCAATATGTTAGGATGATATCTCAAATCTCAGATGCTGATTTAACTTGATACACGTTTGTGCATGATATCATTTGGCTGAACTTTTGTTATATTTATGATAGATCTACAACTGTTACATAATCTTCTAAGATTTGCTGTTATATAAGTCTCCTGTAAAACTAAAACCTACAATACTATTCTGTTGGAGATTACTGGTCCATTGGTTGATGATCCTCTTGGATGTGAGGGCAAGGCAGTTTTGGTTGTCCTCTTGTCCACAAAATCTTGAGTTCACCTCTCTTCTTTCCCAATGACAAAAAGGTTCCTGCATATACAGAGAAGAATGTTTCAAAAATTGAACTTGTTTTCATGTTGATACCTAATATGCCTCATATGTCATAGACTAAGCGCTAGCGTAGCAGAATTTGAACAAACCCGCAATTTTATGTGATTAACAAACAATAGTGGTGCATTCAACGGATAATCAGTGTTTGTTCTGTGATTCAAATTTACTTGAGAAATAGTTTTACTAACCAAGGGTAAATGGGACTATATACAATAAAGCTGGTTGACCACGTCCATCCATCAAATTCAAAGCTATGTATGTGACGAGGAGACCTGTAGATCAAGACTCATAGTATAAACAGCAATCCAAGCATAATCGAGGAAAATTACTCGGAAGACATATCCTATCAATGAAAACTATACCCAGATCAAACATGACATACCTAAACCATATGCACTCATTGCCCACAAGAAGTATCCTGATCGAAGATTCCTCTTCATTAACCAATCATACCTGCAACGTTTTCAACAGAATAATCAAGTTCATGAACCATTAATAAGACACATAAGAGATCCATGTGGGACTTTCAATTCGACCTTAATGAAAAGGCTACTAGAAGCCCTGGTAAGATTATGTCCCCGAAACCGATGACACTGTAACCACCCCAAGGATCAAACATACGCGGTATCTTGAGCAGCATTGGAATACCATCTTCTCCACTCCTATCACCTGAGCTACCTATGGAGAAGTGAAATAGTGTCATTTCAAAGGAGAAATAGGAGAACAAAATCAAACTGTGAAAAAATGGTAGGAATGAGAGAGATATCTTGAAACACTAACCACTATCATCACACTCTCATGGAATATTGATTTAGAGACAAACACCCAGAAGATGTCATATAGGAAGGCACAGCTGAGAAGAACAGTTCCAACCTTATGAAAATAATGTATACATTAGTGTCGTTTTTCGTAAAAAAAAAAAGAAAAAGTGAATCTGTATTCAAAACCAGAATGCGACAAAAAAAAGGTGTGAATAATCATCACCTTGAGATTTGGTATATGGACAATCTGAAGAACTGTAATTATCAAAGCAATACCCTGAAAGTAGAAGATTAAGAAACACATTCCCGGAGAAATAGGAATTTGTCGAAACAAACAATGGAAAAGTAAAAGAACTAGTCTTACAAGAATATCTTGACCAATCCAAGCATACGATACACGGCGTTTAACTCCCCAAACCACAGCAAACACTATGCAAAAGGGAGTAACAGCAAGCGTGAGATATGAGACAGCACCAAAGAAAGGTATTTTCACGTATGTTTGCGCAGCACGTTGAGACCAGCCGAAACTATAAAACATTTTCTGGTCAATTCGATATCGTTTCAAGTGAATTCAACAGAATAAAGCATCTCGTAAAGTTGACATTACAACGACACACGAGACTTACCAAGATAAAAGAGCTACCAAGCAAGTTTGCAGTCCCTGAAAGCATGAAAAGAATAAAGATTCAGCTTCTGTATCAACAATAAAGAATAAAGCCTAGAAAAAAAATAGTAACTGACCTCAACTCCTCCAATGCAAAATAGAACCACCAGAACTTCAACAAACCAGAACGCCATTAGTTTGTAAAGCATAACCAAGAAACAAGAAGCAATCACAACAAGAAACTGCTGCTGTGGTACTTATTTCCAAATAAGGACTCGAACCAGCATTCTCCGTATTTAAATAATCATCTGAATCATCCTGAAATCGTAAAAGTTCTATATATATTACTATTGTGAGAAAACTAATGCAATTGACATGAAAAGGAACCAGGTAAACCTTTAATAGCTTCTCGCGCTCAATAACTTCCTCTCTGGCTGTCCAGGCAGACCAGTAAAACGCGAGATAATGGTACCAACAGCCATAAGCCATAGAAATACTTCTGCAACATCGACCGATGGACGCCGTGGAAATATAACTGCACAGAGACTTCAAGAGCGAGCAAACATGTAAGACACAGAACCAGTGGCCAAGGAAAACATAATTGATTACAAAGGAACAAACACATTCACAGAAGAAGTAAAACATACTAGTGGACTTGTTTTGTATATAATTTTCTAAGGTTTCCCCGGCATCTTGAGGAAGCATGACAACAGGTATTCCAATGTCAACATCGGTTTCGTTCTTCTCACAGACCATCTTGAAAAGTTCTGCAAAATAGTGATATAAATTTATTACTTACACCAAAAAGCCTTTGTTAGAAAAGGAAATTATTATTACCTATAACCTTAAACTGAAAATTTTGTGTCGAAGGTAAGAAAAGAAAATTACACAACAGGTCTAGAAATGCATTTTGGAAAAGAAAAAAATTGCATGCAAAAACCTGCACGGTTATTTATAATCAGGATGGCCGAAGCACCGGCTTCTTCAGCTATATTTGCCTTGGTTGTGAAACTACATTGTCCTCGGTGCACCAAAATGACCTCGCCCGTAAGCTAACAAAATTTCAAGGCACTCGATATTACAAATTATTAATAAACTAAAAATTTCAAGCTTGTGATGATTCTATGCTTAACTTAGCATTCACAGAAGAAGTTCCGTATTATTATTCAGTAAGTTCTATAGCATAAAACTCGAATACCTTGTTCTTAGGCTTGCTACAACAATCAGGAGGGTCTGCAATGGCAACTCTAGTATGGTTAGCGCGCTTTTCTTTCGATTCCAATGTAGGTCCGAATCTTGCACCGACACCGACATATTCGCCACTTTCCACACCATCAATCCAAGTTGGAACTTTAACCTAAGGAAAGAAAAATCGGTCTAACATGCCGAAAAAAACTCGTACATACATACTTATAACATAAATACTTACCATATACATACTTATGAATAAACTATTTCTATAACAAACAAAGGATTAAATAAAGCCAAATTGTTTTTCATAAAAGCTATAAGCCGCTGTCACAAGCTATCCTCAAGAGTGAAATTTCATAATCTATCTACGTAAGTTCTCTCAAAAAGTCTCACAAATGTTTATGTCAATATACAAATTCGTACATACTTATAACATAAACACTTATCATATAAGTACTTATATGAATAAGCTATTTCTATGACAAAAGATTAGATAAAGTCAAATTGTTTTTCATAAAAGCTATAAGCTGCTGTCACAATCTATCTTATAGAGCTGACACTTTCATAATCTATTTACATAAAATTCTTTCAAACAGTGTCACAAATGTTTATGTCAATATAAGAACTCAAATAAACTAATCCAAACAGTCCTTAAATCTATAAATAGATACCACCTATTAACAATTTCAATAGAATTCAGTCTACAAAGTTTTTTCTCACCTTCAACAAAGGGTAATTTCCGGAATACAAAAAGTAATGCTAGAGATTAAAACATTCACCAAGACAACAAAGCCTAAGATACTGATACAATACAAGAAGAAACAAGAAATCTAAAACATAAGCAAGTATTGAAATTTTCTATGATGGTATAATGATTAGTAATTCAGTACCAGAACAAAGTTGTTTTCACATCCAGGTCTCTTGGGAGAATCATCATCACGGTGTACTATATCACCAGCAAAACTGAGAGTGAGAAGAAGCATGAAGACAGAGAAGAAGACAGTGAAATCCATGTTGGTATGAGAATTGAGAGAATCTTGATTGTAGATGGAAATATGAGGTGAGAAAACAAAAGGGTTTGGAGTCTGAAAGGAAAAGATGATATCTTTGGGCAAAAAGAAAGGAAAAGATGGAGGTGGTAGTACAAAGGAAGAAGAGGAAATCGTGGAGGGTGAAGTGAGAGAAAGACAAGAGAGAAAGGGACACAAAGGTTTTGATTTTAATATTTTGATAATGATAATATTAATTTTATTGTTTGTGTTTGTCGAATGTAAGATGGAACATGAAGAAAACGCCCGTGGTAACCGTTGAACTAGAGTTTCATTTGTTTCACGTTATTTGTTTGATGATTTGGTCACGCGATTTGTTTGTGCGTGACGTACACGCGATTTTCTAGGGATGAGTGTTTGAATAAGAATAGATTGATACAGATAAGTGAATCTACTTACGCTATTGGTTTGATGTGGAGGCTATAAAATCGAAAAGTTCAAAACATAGTAAAAATAAATGTTACTACATTTATTAATACATTAGTCGCTCTGAATCATAAAATGAGATTAATTGATTCATTGTGTGGATTAAAATTGGTTGGGTGAATAAAAATACTATAAAATGTGAATGAGTTAAAATTAAATATGTATATACTAATATGGTTAAATAAAAATACTATAAAATGTCAAAGAGGAATAGAAAAATGTTGTCCTCCAAAATGTATAATAAAAGGAAAGAGTTACAAAAAAAAAAGAGGGGACCAAACGAAGGCCTCCCTACAGATCTATAGTTTGGCAAATCTAAGTTTGTTTTTAATGAAGCTATCCTAAATAACAACAAGAGATAACTAATACCTAATGGTGAGGAATGAAAATTTAAACCAATATTGGGAATTTTTTTTCACATCTAATACCATTCTTTAAAAATTTAAAATACTTTTAGAATTTGCAAGTTCACATTCGAACGCACCATCAATGTGATTTTTTGGATTTATTTCGCATGTGCATATCCGAATTCACCTGTTAAGAAATTTCGAATGTGCATCGATGAATTTATCTCTGGACAGATCAATCTACATTATTCAACATAATTCATAACATTCATTCAACATAATTCAAAAGAAATTACATAATTAGTTAAGCAGAAAATTAAAATTACATATTGTTATAACCGGGAAGTTGAGGACGTTGCAACATCTTGATAACATGTGTTGCCGATTATTGAAGCCTCACATCCATCTCAATCGGATCCTTGGAAGAGTATCGTTGAAAGGTATCCCACATAACTTCTAAATCGTCATCGTTCTTGAGCTCAAATTGAACTTTACGTTTTCTTCATGTCAAACACAAGAAAGGGGTTTAATTGGGTTTAATGCCAAAATCTTTTTTAAAATAAATCCCTTAAGAAAACTTCTCCACTTTTGAAAATAAGGTAGACAATGCGGGAAAGAAAGAAAGACATAATATGTTTATACTAGTTCACTTGATAACCTCAAGCTACTCTAGTCCATCCGCCAAGGTGATTTTTCCTCTCTCGCGAGGTCTTAATCCAATAATCAATGATTATATAAGGCACAAGCAAACGCAAGTGACTAACAACAATCTCTAACACACAAGTCCTAGACTTCCGAGATATCGACCTAACTAGTCTCTCAAGGAAATCAAGCAGTTTGAATAAGAGTTTGTTTACAATGAAATGCTTACACAAGCTAAGATGTAAAAGATTTAAGAACAAAATGTATGACTTAAGAATGTTGAGCTATGCATAGTATGTAGAACGTATGAGCAGTGAATTAGAAGCTCATTCTTGAAGTCTTCAAGCCTTTATATAGCCATGCAAAGATGATGTGATCGTTGAAGAGTACATCCGAATATTTAGAATATGACGACTTGAAGCGAACGTGGGAGATAAATAGTACCATTAGCTTTTGCTCATTCCAGTGGAGCGACACATCCTAATTGTGATGTTGTCTGATGTATTGTGTAGCACGTTACTTGGTCTTCACACTTCCTAAATTCGAGGCTTAGAGCATGAGTAAGAAGCAAAAACTTCACTTTGGTCTTGAACTTCAGTCTTTAGAGTCTTCAGTACTTGGTCTTTTAGAGCCCATTGTCTAAGAAGCGTAAGTCTTCAACATTTGGACTTTGTTCATCAGAACTTTTGTCTTCAGATCTTCAGAACTTATTTTCTTTGGACACGGTATCAGAGTCTCATAACTTTATAGTCTTTTGAAGCTTTTGCAACTGTTCAACATAACATATGTAGCACAGAAGCAGAACAATCTTCTTCTAATAACTTAGCCACGCTATTTATCAAAAGTAGAACCTGTTTGTTACATTCTCAAAAATAACAAATATTAGAATACCAAAATTGGTCATACAAACATACTTGTTTGTTATCATCAAAACTCAGACGTATTATTGCAAAACCAAATCTTGTTCTAACAATCTCCCCCTTTTTGGTGATGACAAAACCATGTATTTTGGTGACACAATATTGTACCCCAAAATTTACTCTCTTCTTTCTCGTATTTCTGGTTAATAATTCAATTGCATAAACATACATGTAGTTGCATACATAACATTGATCATGGGGTTATTTCATTCGGATCGGAGGCCGTTTGTCAAAGAAAAAGAATTTATTCGCTTATTTCTCAACAAAGTGAATTTTGGGTTTTCAGAGCGTTTTGGGTACTCCAGAAGGCATATCTCTCAGCTCGTCGGGTATTTTCTGATGATTTTTGACCAAAAAGTCTCTCTCATTATTATATATAACTTTTGCTTGAAAGCCAGAAGCAAATTGTGTGAGGAAAGTCCCCGGAAAAATTGATTTCTCAAGTGATCTAAACTGAATTTTAGTGCTGTTCCATGCGCTCGATTACCTTTGAAACATTCGTAATTGCCAGCTGCTCGAAACTGAGGCAGGTCGGTGTCTAAAATTTCGTATCGAAATCCTCTATAACTTTTATTTGCAACTCAGAACAAATTCATTATAATTTAAGAGCAGTTTTTAATTCTTGGTCATTTTCGAGCTGAACCGAGCAATTTTTATCCGATCGTGAACTTCAAAATCATATCTCATTCGATTTTTATCGAAATGAGTTGAAACCAGTGCCAAAATTTCAAAATTGAGTTGAATTCATTTGTCTCAGAAATAGCCAAGTTGAAATTTTAATCAGAAGACCCTCGTTCGAGGCATTTTCTCCGAAGCGCATTGAAAATTCTACATGTGTCGGACACTTGAAAGCGTCTTTGAAACTTCAAAATTCGTCGCTGTACCGTTCGTCGATTGAGTTGAAATTTTGGTTTACGCAAGCAAAATTGCTTTCGGACATTTTGTTTGCATTCCGACTTCAAATTCCGCACGGATTTGGCTGTTTTGGATTGTGTACGAAAATTATTTTGATAATCGTGATTTGGACTTAATTGTAGATCAAGGCACTCCAAAGCCCAATTTTCACACTATAAATATATGTTATCACTCAATAATTAGAAGAGAGAATCATTTGTTAAATTTCACCCAAGAGCTCTCACTTTTCTCTCTCAATTTTCTCTCAACTCAAAGTTGCACAACCACCTCAAACCACCAACAACCACCACGAATTCCAAAACCACCGTCTTTGAAAAACTTTTCTTATTTTTCTTCTCACCTTCTCCGTACAACCCCACTCTTCTATTCTCTATCAATTCTCAAGGATCAAATGTAGCTTTTCATCAAGTTTTCTCAAGAACATTGAAGAGTGTTCAAGGTGTCGAGGTGAAGAGTTGAAGTTTTCCTCTTCATCAATTCCTCAAGAATCAAGGTCTTCTTCTTCATCAATTCTCTTATTATCATCAATTGAAGCATAATTCGGTATTTTCTTAGAAGATCTCAAGGAATTCCTCAACAATTCAACTCAAACTTCAAGTTCAAGTAAGTGATTAATTCAACTAAACACTTATTTTAAGCTATTTTTCGACTTTTGATTTTCTTGAAATTGAATAGTCGAATTGATTCAAATTCCTTGTGGATTTCGATTATTGAATTAGTTTTGCATAATTCCTTGATTTAATTCGATTTTGTGCCTCGAAGGTGTCGGTCGAAACTTTTGCACACTACACACATACACTTGTGGTGTTGATTATCCTTGCATTTAGGCACATAATTTGAACACTTTGCATCATCAACTACATGTTCATGCATTAGGAAATGTGTAGATCAATTAACATGCATTGATTCATGTAATTAAAAGCTTATTTTGTGCATTGAACTGTGTAGAAATGTAGAATTTAGGGCATATAATTTCACATGCACTTGCACATTGTACATAATCCTCACACACACACACACACACTTGAACACACACATTTTAACATGAATTGCATTCTTGAATATCTTTACCTGTGCATGTAGGATCATTAGAATAATTGAACATGTTGATGTATGGTTTTAAGGCATGAAAACATGAGGAAACCTCACTTTTCACAACACAAACTCACAAGTATGCACACTTCACAACTTGGCACTTTGTGCACTCCATTTCTTTTAGCATTTTCACATATTCGCATTGAATTTAGGTAATCTTTACATAGAGTATGTATCATGTGCATATATCACATACACTTGCACATGTATTCACTTAAACACCACACAACACATGTACATATGCATTTACATGCATTTTGACATTCTTTTTGACTTGAAAATTCAAACATACATTTACATGATTTGCATTTCTTTTCCTTTTGGCTTTGATTACATATTATGGATTAAATTTCGATTCATTTAATATTTCAAAACCAAACAAAAACTTGAATTGGAATTTAATTCAAAACATGAATTTTGCATTTCCATAAGCGACTTTTGGCAATTTTACACTTTGGAACTCATTTTTTTGAAAGTCCGAAGTTACGATACTTGTTCCTCACGTTTTGACACATTTCGGAACCGATTTTGGAGGTTTCAGAACCAAATTTTGCTCACAACATGCTCAAACACTCTCGCTGCCGCGTCACTTTAATGCTCCAAAAGTACGACTTCCATTCGGAATTAATTAAAAGTGCATACGTTTTTGAAACCGTTGATGATTTTGCAAGCAACTATGTGATTTTTAATCGAATTCGAGAAGTTGAATTTTTTGCCCGATTTCGGGAAACCGACTTCCATCTCGATTTTTCGATTTTATTTCACTTCTTGCATGCTTATACCATTTTGTAATCATAATTGCAATCGGTTTTGCATTCCGATCATTATTTCTACGACTTGCTTTGTTAATTTTGACACTTTATTTCGTGTGCGAGGTACTTGGACTCTTTTCATGTGAAATTTATACTTCTACCACTCTTACTTTGCGCTTGAATACCCACGCATACATTCTATTTGCTTGCTTCTTCGGTTTTACTTTGTTTTCGCATGTGTTTTGTATTTGTATACCCACGTATACATTCTTTTGTCTGCCTTTTGGATCTAACTCCCTTGTTGCAGGTGTTTTGCATTCGTACACATGCATGTACATCTTATTGTCTGCTTCTTCGATTTTACTCTGTTTTTGCAGGTGTTTTACACTTGTATACCCACGTATACATTCTATTTATCATTTTGGGCTAACTCCTTCTTTCAAATATTTAGCACTTGTACATGCATGTACATTTTATTATCTGTTTGTTCGGTATTACTCCGTTCTTGCAAGTACACCTTGATTGGAATGTGTATACACATGTTCCTTGGCTTGTGCACATACGCGTACATTCTATTGTCTACTTGCGTGGTTTTCTTGCAGGTACACTTGATCGGAGCGTGTATACACATGTTCCTTGGCTTGGGCGCATCGTGCGCATACGCGTACATTGTATTGTCTGTTTGCGTGGTTTTCTTGCAGGTACACCTTGATTGGAATGTGTATACACATGTTCCTTGGCTTGTGCGCATACGTGTACATTCTATTGTTTGCTCGCGTGGTTTTCTTGCAGGTACCATTGTTTGGAACGTGTATACACATGTTCCTTGGCTTGTGCGCATACGCGTACATTCTATTGTTTGTTTGTTGGGATTTCCCTTCTCTTACAGGTGTCATTACTTCGGATGCGCATGAACGCGTATTTCGCTTGCTTTTGATACCTTGAGTATTTATGACCGGTTTACTCTTATTGCGTGGCTGCAGTACTTGAAGTTTTCTGGAGTATTCTTTAGCTTGCAGTGCTCTTCGAATTTGATATTCGTTTGGTAGTTTCTACACTGATTTTACCGCATTCTCTTACAGCTTTCCTAGATATCATGATAAGTAGGGCTTTACAACTTTTCTTTTTCCATGAGAAGTAGGAATAGAGATGCATGATGGGGCTTCCGTAGTTGAAGCATGTTCGGGAACCCTCGGTTTATTTAAAGACCCGTTTAGGGCGCGTAATGCTAATTGTGTTTGGTTTGTTTAAAGTCTTCATCGATGCATAGGGGCGGTTCTCGATAAGTGTTTACATTTGTGCTTGCATAGGTCAAGTGGTTAGGAAACTCGACATGGCACCACTACACAAAGACCGTGTTGTTATTTTTCCTATCGAGTCATGATATGGGGAAGCGAAAGGGTCGATAGTCGTCCCCGCACATTTCTAGTTCGTGTCTTGTATGGCACACGTGAATCGTGTTTCTCTTCCTTATCGAGACAATAACAAAGTGGCCAGAGCTCCCCATTCTGACTCTCCACTCTTTCCTGGGGTTCGCAATTATTGCAGAACTCGCATCATTTGCTCTGTAGGTTATGCTTACGCTTGTTTGAAATTTGTCTGCGCATTGCATTGCTTGTGTACTTATGCCAAAACACTTGATTGCTTCATCCCTTTGCATCCCTTGATTTCACAACCAAGACGGATATAGGATAACTTTCCCTTAGGACTGCTCGGTTAGGATAGCTCTCGAGCCTAGACATTAGAATTTACATCCTTTGCATGTTGACATAGGTAAAGATTCCCTTATATCCTCAACCATAGGTCCAATCTTTGCATGACAACATTAGGGCTAATACTAGTTAGTCTCCCTTTTGCTTTGCTTGTTTCTGTTGCATCCTTTCATGTAATTAAAACTAAAACTTGCTTTCTTTTTTTCTTTTGAAAACAAAAACACTTAATAATGGTTTGAACTTCTTTCTCAAAAAAGCAACCAACTAAGACAAACTTTTTCGCCTTGAGTGTATTTTCTTTTTGTTTATTTGTAAACCGAGGTTGTTTACATAAAATAATACTCGATAGTGGAGTCTTCTTCTTGGATTGGTAGCCCCAATGTAGGTTGGTTTTAACCGAACTGGGTTAACAATTTTGATGTGTTCTTTATGTTTCTGCACTATTTTATATCTACCTTGTTTGTGTTATTTTAATTTCATACGGATGTCTCGACATCCTTATAGGTCATCTGGGTCTCTTGCACGAATTTCAATTGGTATCGGAGCGGGCATCACATGCATTTCTAGATGAGATCCTAGGGAAGATACTTCCTGGTATGTACAAGGTAGAAGATTTGCATTAAAGAATTGTTTGAACAAGGCTGGTTCATATTGTATGGTCCCTTGAAGTGGAGGATGGACCTGTCTGTGGAAGACTAGTGTATATTGAAGACAAACCTGACCAGAACTTTTGTACCTTCTTGATAAAAGAAGATAATGAAGCTAAAATAGAAGAAGTTTGAAATCAAATACTTCATGAAGGAGTGAAGAACTTGGATTAATATAAAGATCATTATTTAGCTTACGTTTAGCAAAAGAGCAAAATTATCAAAACCTTCATGCGGGAGTGAAGATATTGATAAGGTAACTCTTAAAGCTTATTTGTGTTTAAGCACCTTATGGTTATGGTGTTGGTTATGTCTAGTCAATAGCTTAGTGAAAAGCTATTATATATAGGGTTGATTTATTTTCAATCCTATGTTGTCTTTCATGTGGAGAAAGCATTGTTTATGAATTCTATTGAGATGTTGATGTATTCCGCTGTATGGCTTTTGATGTAACCCTTAAAGTATGAGAAGAATTATAGGGTTGTGTTTCCTCAACATAACATATGTCATATGTTTCCAACTACATTAAAAGTGTCAAAGATACTTGATATCATCCTCAAGTCCATTCATAAAGACATTTATTAATGAAGTTGATGAAAATCAATTGATCAACGATCCTCATATACACCTGATTATTGTATAAGACCTTGAAGACAGTCAAGGATGATGTGTTCCAAGAAGATGGAACTGATGTTCTATGGGATGTTAGAACATTACTTCAGTAGGTATGCAGCTACCAGTTGAAGAACATATGCTTTGGGTGCTGAACAAGAATGTTGCAAACATTTATGTTTTGAACCTACTCCTGATCTGGAAGAGGAGACATCTGGTTTGTGCAAGTTGATCAAGACACGATCAATAAATTATATTCCCCATATGTCAGCCTATCTCTGATCAAGGCTATGAGAGTATAGTAGTTAAGCTCAATGCTCTTAAGAAGAACTCATAAAGGTACCATATCTAGACCCTTTATGTTGATAAGATGAGCCTGTATCTGGAAGATCCTTCTGATCAAAGGTACCATAATTATGGAATACAGTATGTGGGCCATAAAACATATCATTCTTAAAGAGAAGTGTTGTGATCCAACCACAGTGACTAATAGTCTCAAGTATTAAGGTGACTTCCCTTAATATGATGTCAGATATGATGTAAGGGTATTGTTTTTGAAGAATCAAGGGAATCAAACGTCATTAATAAGTTTGTATATTTTTGTGTCATGCCTAGGTAAGTTTGTTCCAGAAACCTAGTAGAGGGAATCTCCTTTGTAAGTACACACAATGACATCCATTGTAACACCCCTTCTAATTTCCCCGCGTTTTATATAATAAATCAGAGTTTTAAGCATAACAACAAGGGCGTCACAATTTTAAGAAAATTTAAATAACAAAACAGTGATCATGCTTTTACTGAAGAACTTATTAAATAAAACAAAACCAAGGATTATGTTTAATACAACGGAAATAACATAAGAATCCGGAATAATTCAAATCATAACTATTCCAAAACATAAACCAAAAGAAACCGGTTTAAATTCATAAAATTCCAAGCGATCATTCCCGATGTTACAACTACGAGCATGACAACGACACTCGGACTATCAAAATAGCACACTCTATAAGCCATCCTCACCAAATCCTGAGCAGTTAATCACTTCAATCTGAAATCATCAAAGTAAGGGTGAGATTTCATCAAGATTAAAATGCATTATCGTTTCTTTAAAACAATAAAACAATCAATACATTATTCCACCGTATTAGCATGACGGATTAGCAATCACAATTACATTCCATACAAATTCATTATGCACATAACAATCAATGCAATTATAACCTGAAACCATCCTAACATATTATAATTACATATGCAATGCGGACTCAATGCATGTGGTACCAAGCGTGAACCAAGTTCACACCTGTTCCGTTACACCTCGGAAAACAACGTCGATCAAAGATTCTCCCATAGACCGGGTCAAGAATCTAGCCTCACCACCAATATCCACTGAGTGCGGTTATTGGCCTGCAAGTTCAATTCCACACAATGGGAATGAACCATCACCAGAATGCTTATGCATGCACATCAGAAGCATGCAACAATTGAAACACGGAATATGATCACACAACATTATTCCAATTATAACCAATAACAACAACAAATCATGAACATATAACGTTAATTACAACACATGGAATTAACATACAACACATATACGCAACGAATATTTCACGAATCACAACGAATTCTTATTACGGAAACCATATTAATTCTTCAAGATCTCAATTACTGGTTTTGAAAATGTTTTTATTAGATAATACTCGTTCTAAGCTTTCCAACGATACCAACTATGCCTAAGTAGGAGTTACGGTCGAAAAGATATGACCCAAACCGTTTTCAGAAAATTACATTTTATTCCTGTACAGTATGTATCGACACAAAACCTCATGTGTCATAAAAGCTTTCTTGTCGACTCATAGGTCGTATGCATCGATGCATACAATTGAAATTTTGCATTTTTTTAATTTTTTTTTAGTATGTGTCGATGCATAACACGTATGTGTCGATGCATAGGTTTGATTTTTGGCCTATGAGTCGATGCATGAATCTATGAGTCGATGCATACGTTTTCCACGCCTCTGGTTTTCCAAATTCTTGCTACTTGCATCGATTCATAATGTCATGTGTCGACCCATACTGTTATGTTTCCTCAAAATATCGGTTTTCTCCTTGTTTGCAATCCCACTCAATACCATTCATTACCAAACTTCATAATACACGAATAGAATTAATCCATGTATTTTTACATTCAATTGACTAAATTTTGTTTTCTAATTAGCCTAGATTCATCTTACATAAATTAATTGTTCATAACAATTCCAATCAAGGTTTTACGTCGGATTATAACGTTAGGGCACAACCTAGAATCCTAATTCGAGATTCCTAACGGATTGAATTATTCTATTGATCATCAACACCTATAAGGCATAATAATAAGATCAAATCACCCTTACCTCGCGATGAATCTTGAATTTTCGACGATTTGGCTTTTCTCCTCTTTCTCTTCCTTCTCCAAAGTCGTAGAATGAATCCTAATTTCTCAAATCCTTCTCTTATTCCTCTATTCCTTTATTTATTCCTTTTATTTTCCAAATAATAGAAATAAATAAATTAGATTAATTAAGTCTTTTACTCTACTCCCAATTCAATTTACACCTCCAACACTCCATCTATTTAATTAATTAATTAAATCCCTAAATCAAAAATATTAATAATTAAATCTTTAATTAAATTAATAATTAAATTTCTAATTATTTAATAGTTAAATTAATTTGGGGTGTCACATCCATCATCTCAAAGTAAGGCAGAGGTCTAAAGAAGAAGCTTATTGAGATGTGACTTGTGTTATCCCTAGGTTAATGTTGGTTGTATGATCCGAAGGTTGATCAAACATAGTTGTGTCTGATTGGGAGAACCGACTTTGGAATTTATTTTGCTTTTGATCGCAAATGTTGCAAATAGCAAGAGCCACCGACTTTTCTTTTATCCAATTAAGGAAGGTGAAAAGAGCAGAAAAAACATTCGTTAGATTCGAGTAAGGGAGAAGGTTATGAAAAGGGAAGGTATTAGCACCCCTTTCCATCCGTAGTTATCTACGGGCTCTTAGTTTCTTTTAGCCCATCTTTAAAAAATTTGCTTTCTGTGTGCGTTTGAAAAAATGTTTTGAAAAGGCATTTCTCTTTGACTTCGTAATGATTCACGTTGGAATGTATACGAAGTGTTTGGAAATGTTTCCTTTTGAAAAGCGTTTTAACTTTGACAAAAGTGTGAGGTGTGAAAAGTATTTTGATAGAGCAAGCAACTAAAAGTCTTATTACCTACTCAGAACGGTCGTTTCCGTGTTATTTTACTTTCCTTTAGAATAATGCTATCCATACCATTAGTTGGTAGGTAACCCAATTCGTTGGATGTAAAGGGACATTCGAAGGGACATCGGATGGTCATAAAAGGCAACTTGTAGGAGTATCCTAGTACATTCGAAGGAACGATCATCACTTTTCGTAGGCAACAATTGAGGGACGAGATCATGTATTCGTAGGCCATGTCGAGGACTATGATCTTTGTCGAAGGGACTATGATGATATGTTTGTAGGCAGCGGTGCTAGGATACCTCTACGTTTGAGGACTCGACCATTTATTAGAAGAACAGCGAGAGAATACTTTAGGGGTGCATGTGTGAAGAGTGTGTTAAATTCAGATATGTTATCTTGCAATTAGAAGTGATCTACGTTCGTTTTATCTTGCCATACGCCTAGTTACTAGCGGTTTATATGGGTGCGGAAAGTAAATGCGAAAGTAAATCCTGCTATTACATGGCTTTGGGACAGTTACATAATATAGGAGTGCGGAAAGTAAATCCTAATTAAGCTATTACATCCCATGGCGATTACATAATATTGGAAAAAAGAAATGCGAGAAAATTAATCCTAACTATTACAAACTGGAAGCAGATACATAATAATCGGAAAAGCAAAGAAATTCGCATAAGAGAAAATGTGTTAGTAAAAAAAAGATTTTTTGAGTTATGAAAAAGTTTTTAGGTTAGTAATCCTAATTAGATGATAAAACAATATTTTGGGAATTTTCTGGATTGGTTTTAGTAAGGAAAAAATAATTAAAAGTCGATTTTATGGTTAATTAACAATTGATTAAAATATGCATGCAAAAATATTAATTTTTATGCCAAAAATTAAATAAATATTTTTCTGTCCTAAATGCAAAAAGAAAATATTTTTTGGTGACTTTTTGATGTGTTAGAAAATTGTTTGAAAAGAAATTAAATTAAAAGAAAAATATGAAAAGAAACAAGAAAAAGGTTAGTTTTTGCAAAAGTGTAAAAAATATGTTGACAATGCCAGGGATCGAACCCAAGCCTACAGGTGAACATCTTGTTGCTTACCACTTGGACCAACTGCATTTGGTGTTAGTGACACGGAATAAAAACATTATAAGGGAATCGGTTTTACGAAAATTTATTTAAAATCAAAATCGCAAGCTTCATCGTCTTCGTTCAAATGTCCGGGGTTTTACCTACAGTTTCGTTCGTAGCTAAAACATATAGCGGCAACCGTTCGTCACTATAACACCTGCAATTTTCAAAATCACTTACAAGCAATATAAATTCATGGTGAATACATGGATCTATTCGGTTTGGCCTCCTGAACAAGAATATGCCCCTAGTTTTGGCCATTTTTTCCTAAATCGAAGGATCCCAATTTGAAGCTTGGAAAACCTAACAATGGCATACCACGATTCCTGCACTTAAACTTCAATTAAACAGCCCAGATAGCTTGCAAATAACATCATGAACATGAATATATAATCAAAATACGTTTAAAATGCATGTAACTATGAATTCGATTTTGAAATTTTGAGGCAAACCGTGGTGTGCAATTTCGTATTCGGAAGTGCGGATGCTTGGTAATGATCCGGTTAGCTTGAAAAACACCAAATTGATTGTCAACCTTTGTTTGGCTTGGATCGATGCAAATCTTTGGCTGCTGCCTCCTTGTATCACACGGTTTTTTGAAGCTTTTTTTAGGGTTCTTGGAGTCAAGAATTTCGTCCTTTGTGCTTGTGGATGCAACATGTACTTATAGTAGAGTGAATTAGGTCAAGAATTATGAAGAAATTATATGCCAATCAATGAGAAAATATTTGATTTGGAATGAAACCAAATATTGCCTTTTTTGATCAAATCTCATTCAGTTCCTTTGCCAATCAATGCAATTTCGAAATTGACAGCTTGTATGGCTTGCTTGGATCTCAAGAATGAGAGAAAAATCCATCTTGCAATTAATTTTGATTTTCTATCTTTTATTTTAATTAAATTGGCTTTTAAATGATTAAAAATACAAAATAAATGGAAAATAAAAGATAAATTCGTGGCCTTGGGATTGGAGGTTTCAATTCAGCTAAGGAACATGTTTGAATCAAGAAAAGTTAGGCCCATTTGCAAAAATTTTGGTTTTGTCAAGTATTTCTCTTTGTGCACCTCCTTAAAAATGCTCAACTTGTGCAAGGTGTATCTTGCTCAATGTTTAACATTTTTGGGTGTTCTTGGACTTTTTAGAAAGCTCAAGATGTCCTCTAAACATCCTCTTTGGTTTCATCTTCATTGGAGTTTCCATGCTCATGAACACTTCTTTACAGAAAGTTGACGATTTGTTGACTTTTAAAAAGACCTATAATGTTTTGATCCATAACTTCCAAATGAAGCATTTTTGCCCAAGCTTGTGAGACATGAAGTTGTAGAAATTGAATTCTCTTCAAAATGAGCTGTGGTGGAAAAATTTCGATAAAGTATGTGAAAGTTATGCACAGTCAAAGTTTGACTTTTGTCTAAGCCCATTTAGAAACTTTGACTTTTGATCAATTCTTGACTTTTCTTGATGAATCATGATCAACCCTTAATCAAATGATGAATATCACTTCAAAATATTGATGTTGACCAAAAATTATGAAGTTTGACTGTATGTTGACCACCGTTGACTTTTTGTCCAATACCAGATTTTCGACCATCGAGCAATTATGCGAAACTTGACTTGTAAGGCTTGAAACTTGACATGGAGATTATTTGAAGCATATGATGGGGCATGATGACCATTGGAAGTGTTAGAAGTCCATCTTGACTTGAGAATGGCAAAACCCTAGTTTGGATTGATTGCTTAGGAGAGGGTTTGTCTGGTCAACCCTTGTGAAATCCTTGAGTATGGATATGAGAAATGAGAGGGCAAATTTTGGGGTATGACAGTTGCCTCTGTTCAATCATCTTGTCTGGAAGATTTAGATTGGCATGCTTGCCTTTCGTGACTGAAGGTAGAAGATGATTGAACACTCAATACACTGAAAATTTGCACTCATTGGTTAATGATCTTGTTGGAATGGGCTTACAGATGCCATTTGGAGAAGTTGTTGCGGAGAGTGAGTCGTATGCTAGACTCATGACGTTGTTTGAATAAAATAAACATCGGAGATGGGCTTAGAGGCCATCGAGAGAATGATGTTGGGGAATGAGCCGTTCGTTAGACCCTGTAGGTATTTTTGAAAATAAGAAGAAAGCACGTAGATGGGCTTAAGATGCCATCCGGAGAGAATGATCGTACGTTAGACTTCACGCTCGCCTTTGAATGAAACTAATGGTAGGTATTGATTTTTAACCAAATATTGAAGAGAGATGTCGACAAATAGTCGGAGATGGGATTAAGATGCCATCGAGGCAAGTGAGTCGTCTGTTGGACTCTGTAGTTTGTTGATAATAAGAGAGAGTCAGAATAAACCTTCGTCACCGGATATTACGAGGTAGATAGTTGGCGGATGTGGATAGCTTTCCGTCTTGCTTGGTGTCGATCCGGCGCTTTGCTTTGGGAAGACAACATGCAGTCTTTCATATAGGGTTTCTGTCTTGTTTGGTGTTAATCTGGACCTTCCATTTGGAAAAGATTTATGCGGTCTTTCGGATAGGGTTTCCGTCTTGCTTTGGGTATTAATCCTAGACCTTACATTTGGGAAAAGATTTATACGGTCTTTCATTGGGTTCCCCATCTTGCTTGGTGTTAATCTTTGACCTTCCATTTGGAACATATCTTTTACTGCTGGAGACAATAAAAACTTTGGGGATATAGTTAGTTTTATGCGATTATGATGCATGCGAGCATATGACAAAACGTGAATGATATATGCACATGTCATTATTTTTTTTAATGAATAATGCATGAATGTAGATGTTGTGGTCTTTCAAAACATATCCATATTGAAGAAGATGAGTACGTCTTGTCGAGGATTCCTGACTTCTGATTGGGGATGAAGTTGCTGAAAACTCTGATTTGGATGAGAAAGAGATGTCCTTTTCCTCGATGCACTCTCGACCAAGTTTTGAGCCTAGATATTAAAATTTATTAGGAATAATAAAAGCTGGGAGATGCTCTGCTAGGGATCTTGTGCGTAGATCTCGTTGGGGAATATATGATTATTGCTTGGAGTCGAGGCTCGAAGATTCATTTGAGGTGATGAATCTAAAGTTGGTTAAAACCTCTGGTTGGGGAATAAAAGAGACGTAGGTTTCCTCTGATGCACTATCTGACCGAGTTTGGAGTCTCGATACTGCTACCGCCGGGGAATGTTAATCATTGGGAGACATTCCTGGGGATAGATATCTCTGCGTATCTGAGATGAACCGTTCTTGCTCGGAGGCCCGATGTAACGGCCAGTTAAGTCCACTGCTCGGGGACTAATGTGATGAAGCTCGAAGTGTTGGAACACTAGCGGGAAGAGATTAATACTTCGTCAGAGAAGGTTTGATGGCTCTGTGGGGATTGTACTCTTGTGAAAGTAACCCGCGGGGGACGCATTGGTGACTTTAGTCGTCATCTAAGTTCCTAGAATCTGTAGTAATTACTTTCGTTCATTAACATGTATGTTTGTGAACAAATGTTTATTGTCAAATGCATATAATCATTCAAAGAAATCATTGGACTTTATGCAAAAACAACAATAATGAACATAAAGAAAGAATTTGCATTAATTTTGAAAGGTGGCGTGTAATGGCGGTTTGTATACAATGAAAGTAAAAATCTATGCGGAAATAATCTCGTCGAGTTTCAACTATGCTAGTGCTCATATATTTCGACTATCTTATCTCCTTGTCGATGAAAGTGAGTGAATTTATTTTCGCCATTTGAATCTTGAGCAACGATAGTAGTCTTTAGTCGTAAGTAGGTGATCTGGACGAGACATAGTTATGCGCTTAAATCTAACTTTGCCTAGACCTCCCTTCGGGTTTAGATCTAGGGATACCCTTTTTGCCCAAGTCGCCGAGTTTTCGATTTGCGGTGTACATTTTGTATATATCCTTAACTTTTGCCCGGACCTCTTTGGTTCGCCAGGATGCCCTTATTTTGCCTAGATCAGTCGACCTAGCGGGTCTCGTTTATGCGTAGTATTTTTTGACTATGTCTGCGTTCACAGGGTGTGGGAAGTCTTCGCCATCTATGGTGCTAAGTATCATAGCTCCGCCGGAAAATACTGTTTTGACTACAAACGGTCCCTCGTAGGTGGGAGTCCATTTGCCCCTGGGATCACCTTGTGGAAGAATGATGCGCTTGACTACTAGATCACCGACTTGGTAGACTCGGTGTTTGACCTTCTTGTTGAATGCTCTGATCATTCGCTTTTTGTAGATCTGTCCATGGCAGATGGATGCGAGTCGTTTCTCGTCGATCAAGTTGATCTGGTCGAGGTGAGTCTGGATCCATTCATCTTCGCCTAACTCTGCGTCCTGGAGGACTCTGGTTGAGGGTATCTGAACCTCGATTGGTAGGACTGCTTCCATACCGTATACGAGAGAGAAGGGGGTTGCCCCTGTAGATGTTCGTATTGTAGTGCGGTTACCATGGAGAGCAAATGACAACATCTCGTGCCAATCCTTGTAAGTGACTATCATCTTCTGTATGATCTTCTTGATATTCTTATTGGCGGCTTCCACTGCACCATTCATCTTAGGCCGATATGGAGAAGAGTTGTGATGCTTGATCTTGAACTGCGTGCGAGTTCGATGATCATTTTGTTGAGATTGGTATCATTATACGTGATAATCCTTTCGTGCCGTGCCGACAAATAAGATTATGCTTGATGAATCGAGCCACAACATTCTTGGTAACAGATCTGACGAGGCTTCTTCTACCCACGGTGAAATAGTCAATTGCCACAAGGATGAAGCGGTGTCCGTTGGGCGGTGGGCTTGATTTCTCCGATCATGTCAATGCCCACATTGTGAAAGGCCAGGAGCGGTCAAAACATTCAATGGTCTGAGTACGTGCACTTTGTGCATATATACGGCATTTGTGATAAGATCGAGCATAGCGATGACAATCGACTTCCATGGTGGACCAATAGTAACTTTGTTCTCAAAATCTTCTTAGCCATTGTATGTCCTTTGGAGTGGGTACCAAATGCGCCGTGTATTTCTTCCATATACAGTTACTACAGTGGCATAAGTCGTGGTTGTGCTTGTATAAGATTCCGTTCTTTGAGAAAAGAATTTGGAGCGAATCTTCTCAAGAATTTCTTGTCATTGTGGATGCCCTGCGGGATATTCACGAGTCTCAAGATACCTCTTCACTTTGTAGAACCTAGGTTTCTCTTCTGTATCAAGTTCACAATAGTATGCTGGTTCGTCAAAATTTTTGATGATGATTTGGGGAGCCTCGTTGTCCCATTTGACCTTGAACATAGATGACATAGTAGCTAATGCGTCTGCCAACTGGTTCTCTTCTCGGGGAATGTGATCGAAAGTGATTTCTTCGAAGTAAGGGATCAGGCTCAAAACATGCTCTCGATATGGAATGAGATTCAGATGTTTTGTATCCCACTCGCCTTTAATCTGACTGATCACCAAAGCTGAGTCTCCGTACACTTGCAAGAATTTGATTCTTAAATCAATAGCAACTTTAATACCCATGATGCATGCTTCATATTCGGCCATGTTGTTAGTGCAACTAAAACATAATCTGGCGGTGAAAGGCGTGTGTCCGCTTGTAGGAGATGTAATGATGGCGCCAATGCCATTGCCAAGTGCGTTTGAGGCTCCATCAAAGACCATGGTCCATCGGGATCCTTGTTCGGGTCCTTAAATGCGGTCTGGTTCTTGCGATCGATGACTAACAAAACATTTTTGTTGGAAACTCGAGCGCATAGATTGGTAGTCATCTACGACGATGAGCCAAATGATCGGCTACTACACTTCCTTTGATCGCCTTCTGAGAAGTATATTAGATGTCGTATTCGGTCAAGATCATTTACCATTGCTATTCTTAGGAGAGGCGGGTTTCTCGAATATGTATTTTATCGGATCCATCTTGAGATCAACAAAGTAGTGTGAGTCAACATATCTTTGTCTTAGTCGGTGACCCAGCCAAAGCAACGCAAGTTTTCTCAAGCTATGAGTATCTTGTTTCTGATCGGTAAACTTTTGCTAAGGTAGTATATTGCATACTCTTTTCGACCCGGACTCGTCATGTTGCCCCAACCACGCACCCATTGAGTTCTCTAATCTTGTCAAGTACATGATAAGAGGTCTTCCTTCGGGAGGCGACATCAGGATAGGAGGATTTTGTAAGTACTCCTTGATTTTGTCAAAAGCGATCTGGGAATCGTCGTTCCATTCCACTACTTGATCTTTCTTCAGTAATTTGAAGATTGGTTCACAAGTAGCAGTTAGATGTGCAATGAATCTGGAAATGTGGTTCAATCGTCCCAAGAAACCTCTGACTTCTTTCTCGGTGCGGGGCGCTGGCATTTCTTGGATAGCTTTGACCTTGGCGGGGTCAATTTCAATACCTTTTCCACTGACAACAAACCCTCCGGAGTTTGGGATCGACTCGAAGGTTCACTTGTTGGGATTAAGTCTTAGTCTGTACTTGGTCATCAAACGGTTTCCGCAAATGATCGAGATGTTCTTCTTGATCGTGATCGAGCTATCATGTCGTCGGCGTAGACCTCTATCTCGTGATGAATCATGTCATGAAATAATGCCACCATGGCACGTTGATAAGTGGCACCTGCGTTCTTCAGGCCGAACGACATAACCTTGTAGCAGAATGTGGCCTTTGTAGTAGTAGTATTCTCCATGTCTTGAGGCCATTTTGATTTGATTGTAACCGGAGAAACCATCCATGAAGGAGAAAACCTTGTGTTGAGCGGTGTTGTCGACTAGAACATCAATATGAGGAAGTGGAAAATCGTTTTTTAGACTCGCTCTGTTCAGATCTTTGTAATCCACACACATTCGTACTTTACCATCCTTCTTAGGTACGGGTACCACATTCGCAACCCACCATGGATAAGAAGTAGCGGCTAGGAAACCGGAATTGAACTGCTTTATAACTTCGGCTTTGATTTTCTCTAACATCTCGGGGCCGCGTCGTGAACCCTAGCTTGGGAAAACCTTCTTTTCGGTGTCGATTGTACCACAATGTCAATGTCTAGATCCGGCATGTCTTCGTATGACCAAGCAAAACCTTGATATAGTCTCGTAGCATCGGACCAATCTATCTATGACGCTCTCGAGACTGCTCCTATCTTGATTTCTTTTACATCTTCGTCGGTACCTAGATTCCTGACCTCATTGACCCTTATGTGGGTACGTATAACCCGTTCTTCTTGCTATAGCGATCGACAAGTTCTCTGGCACTTCACAATCTTCCTCATCTTTGTCATACCCCAAAATTTGCCCTCCATCTACTCGAGAGATTTCATGCATCCGCTCGAGTTCCTCGAGGTTGATCGGACAAACTCTCTAGACAATCAACCCAAACTAGGGTTTGGTATCTCTCAAGTCAAGATGGATTTCCAACATCTCCAATGGCCCTCGTGCCTCCTCATATGCTTCAAAGATTCTCCATGTCAGTTTGAGCCTCACAGTCAAGTTTCCTCGGACAATTGCTCGGATGGTTGAAAATCGGGTGTATTGGACAAAAGTCAAGCATGGTCAACATCTGGTCAAAACTTGATTTTTGGTCAACATCCTCATTTTGAAGTTACATTCATCATTTGATCAAGGGTTGATCATGATTCATCAAGAAAACTCAGATTTGCCCAAAGTCAACTTTCTAAATTTGAGTTTCTAGATGAAAAGTCAATGAACTTTGGTGGTCACAACTTCCTCATACTTTCTCGAAATTTTCCACCACCTCTTGTTTTGAAGGAAATTCAATTCTCCACAACTTCATGTCTCACAAGAATGTCCAAAAATGCTTCATTTGAGAGGTATAGCTCGAAACATTACGGTCATTTTCAAAGTCAACAAAAGTCAACTTTTTGTTTTGAAGATATTTTGAGCATGGTAACTCAATTGAGATGAGACCAAAGACATTGGTTAGAGGACTCTTAGAGCTTTCCAAAAGTCCAAGAACACTCAAAATGTGGAAAATGAGCAAGATACACTATTGAAGTTGGGCGATTTTGAATGATTGCCAAAAGGACATTTTGGTCAAAATGCAAAATTTTCCAAATGGGCCTATAATCTTTTGATCAAACTTGTTCATGATGCTATTCTTGACCCATAAATGCTTGGCTTTGGTTATTTTCTATTTTATGATTTATATTTGAATTTTATAACATTTAATTCAAAAATAAATTATATAAAATATGAAAATTAAACATTTTCTCAAAAGGAATGATTTTATATCTTTCTAAATGTCCAAGAAAGCCCACACCATTTACCAAATTCGTGCAAGCCATGGCATTGATGAGAAAATCATATTTTCTTCAAAATTTGATTTGTTTTCAAAGAAAATATTTGCACATTCAATTGCCAATCTTTTTCCTTGTTTTTCTCTTCCAAAACTCCTATAAATACCAAGCAATACAGCCCGGTACAAAGGGCGAAACCTAGCTCAAGCCAACCCTTATTCTTGCAAATTTTTCAAGAAACTTGGAAAATCGAATTTCAAAAGCGACTTTCGGTCGAACCAACCTACATTGTCTTGGGGAGGTAAGTTTGAGTAAGTATACACTCGTACCATGGTTTAAAACAAGGGATCGATGCATACATGATCATACATATTCAAAACTTTTGATTTTGCATTTTAATCATCTGCGCGTTTTAATCAATTCTAATGTTTTATTGTGTTCATGAGGCTTTACTTGGTGATCGGGCCATCGTTTGAAAGGTTGAGCGTAAGAATCATGGTTTGCCATGTTTAGGGTTTCTCGGTATCTCTTGAACCGGCTTGTACAAGCCGTTTCGATCAAAACTAACATCACCAATGGACTCGGAAGGTCCGATTTAGGTGGACATGGTCTTCCTTTTCTTGTTATCCATTTGTTTTGCGGGTTTGATCGTGAACTCACAGGAGAAGGCAAGGAGCCCTAGCTCGTCGTTGACTCACTCGGCCGGCGGTGCTGGCGTGCAAAAGCAAGCGTTCGATTCGTCCATTCAAAATCAGCTGGGGCCTTGTTGTGTTTTGATTTTCAAAATATCACAGCGTCATCACTTATATTGATTTGTTTCGACTTTTCAAACACAGTGCATCATGGCGTAGTGGTCGGTCTTTGGTTTTAAGGTTTGAAGGATGTCTCGGTTCGATTCTGGTTCGAGACAATCCCTTTTCCTTTTCAAAACTTGCATTCTATTTTCTATATTTCTCATATTTTTAATATTTTCCATTCATTTAATTATTTTCATATTTTTATTTACGCATTAAAAATTACAAAATATAATTTTCTTTTTATTATTTTCATAAAACCTTTATTTAATTTAATAAATTATAAAATATAATTTTGCATGCATATTTATTTTATTTATATTTTAGCATTTAAATCATTATAAATTGCATTTTAATTATTAAATCTTTTCAAAAATCCCAAAAATTATTATAACTTATTTATCTTATTTCCAGCATGCATAAATTTTCTCATATTAAAATTTGCATTTTTCTAACATTTTCTCTTATTTCAATTTCATCATATTTCCCATTTTCTTATTCTTTCACGGGTTGCTCCGATTCGGACGTTTTCTTTATCATTTATTTTTCCAATAATGTAGCTGCTCATGGGATGTAATAGTTTAATTTAGGACTTTTACTTTCCTCCTAATTATGTATCGCCCCAAAGCCATGTAATAGCGTAGGTTTATCTTTCCGCTTTACATTCCATTTTACTTTCGCACCCTTATCAATTGCTAGTAATTAGGCGTGTATGGCAAGATAATAATTGGACATAGCTCACACTAATTTCAAGATAAAATATCCGAATTTGACACACTTCTCACACGCACCTTAGGGTAATTCTCTCGATGCCTTCGATTTCAAATGGTCATGTCCCTCGAGCGTGAGGTATTCTAGCACCGTTGCCTTCCAAACAAATCATCATAGTCCCCGATACAAAGATCATAAGACCCCGATGTCGCCTCCGAATACATGATCTTGACCCTCGATTGTCGCCTCTGAAAATGATGATAGTCCTTGAATGTGCTAGGATACTTCCTACAAGTTGCCTTATGACCATCAGATGTCCGCCGAATGTCCGCTTACATCCAGCGAATGGAGCTACCTACTAACTAATGGTATGGCTAGCGCTATTCTAAAGGAATGTAGAAGTACAACAAAGCGACCAATTAAAGTGGGTAAATAAGTCTCTTAGTTGCTTGCTCTATCAAATGCTTTTCACACTACACTCTTTTTCAAAGTTCAAATTCTTTTCAAAACAAAACATTTCGAACACTTTGTATACACTCCTACATGAGTCATTACAAAGTCAAAGCGAAATGCCTTTTTCAAAACATTTTGTCAAACACACAAAGCAATTTTAAAAAGTTATCTAAGAGCGACTAAGAGCCGTAGAATAAGCTGCGGATGGAAAGGGTGCTAATACCTTCCCTTTTCATAACCATTCTCCGAACTCGAGAATCTAACGAAGGTCTTTTACATTACTTTTACCTTCCCTTAATTGGATAAAAATAAAAGTCGGTGGCGACTCTTGCTATCCGCACATTTGGATACAAAAATCCTACAAAGTCGGTTCAAGTATCCGAGGCTGGCGACTCTGTGAGGACACCCTAAAGAGAATTGCCTTAGGGATTTCTAGATCATTTTTATTGCTTTTGTTTGACTTGTATGCTTTATCTTTAAGGGTTGCTTGGGCATTATATTGTTGGGGATCACACGGATCCGGGTTTCCTTTAGGTAAGTAGCATTAGATCATCGCGACCGTTAGGCGTATAACTTCGGTCAACATGATGGCTACGTTAGCGTGACACTTTGGTTGCCCGATACTCTTCATTCCCAAGTTGAAGAAAGTATTTGGCTTCTGCGTGGTGTCATCAAGCTAACTAAACTTTTAGAACCTTAATTGACCCATCTTGGCCATTAGAAGGTAGTGAGATGGCCGACTTTGGTGTGAACCGAGGTTGGTTGATACTCGATGCTCACGCTCATTGAGATCGGACTTTTGGGACATTTTCGATCGACCACTTGGCGTCGTATTGAAATAAGCGCCTCTGAGAAAGATCGTGATATGAGATTCCTAGAACCGGTTACTATTATAGGGCGGGATGAACCAACTCAAACTTTTGGTGGGGTAATCACCTATACCTCATACAAGCCTTAAACCTAGGCTCATTGTGTGAATTGTTTGTGTGTGCTAAACATGACATCATGACATCATCCGCATTGCATATCATTTCTAACTATTTCGAGGACCTAGGGTTTATCTTTGCTCTGTTTTGTAGGGATTATGGCTTAGAAAGACTACCGAATCAACTTCATGGGTATCCTTCTCACTCAAAGAATTGGTTTGAAATTCCCGACCATGCTCGATTCATCAAAGACATGGTTATCTACTTGACTTGGTTATCTCGGTTTTGAAGAAGATATGATGCATGTCTATTCGATTCTTGATCCGAAACACCATTGCTTTACATTTCAGTTATCGAGTTGGTTCCTACCTTGGAAGAATTCTCTAAGCTACTTGGGTACCTATTCTCGACCAAATGCCATTCACGGTTTGGAAAAGGTTCCTAAGTTCGAAGACATCGCATCCGCCTTATCTTAAGCGCTCGGACATTGAAGCCAATTGGGAAACTAGAAGTGGAGTTAAGGGTTTACTTTCCAAGTTCTTAATCAAGAAAGCGAGAATTCCTCAAAGTTATGAGTTTCCATGCATTTGAAACATTGTGGCCTTGCTAATTTATGGTTTGGTTCTATTCCCTAACTCGGATCAATTCATAGATGTCAATGCCATCAAGTTGTTTCTTACCCGATCCGTGCCTACTTTACTTGGAGACATTCTACATTCTCTCCCTTTCGTACTACTAGCGACAAGGAACTCTCATGTGTTGTGTCCCGTTACTTTCAAGGTGGTTTATTTGCACCTTCCTCCATCGATTTTGAAGAATGAACAAAGGTTGAGATGGTCTCGAAGATTGATGTCACTCTCTCGTTCGGATATCCGTTGGAATCTTTTCTCTCAAAAGGACTTCACATTCATTGGTGTGGAGGTTCCTAATGTACTACTTGGTATAAGGGAGGTATTACTTACACCTTCTCTAGCTCTCGTCGGTTTGGTTTTGCTCGAAGAGATGGTCCACATGATATGCTTCTCCAAGATATTGTGTTCGATTACAATCACGATCTCGAATTAAAGCGAAGGTTTATACACGCTTGGGGCATGGTAAAGAGGCGATACAAGACTTTGGGGCACGAACTCCATTCCTTGGGAACCTTACCTCAAATGGAGTGCGAGCTCGAGCTCAAAACCTCATGATGCCATTCACTTTGTTTACGGTAATTATGGAACTG
The DNA here is from genome assembly GCA_021764765.1 of Vicia sativa. Classification (NCBI taxonomy): domain Eukaryota; kingdom Viridiplantae; phylum Streptophyta; class Magnoliopsida; order Fabales; family Fabaceae; genus Vicia; species Vicia sativa. Next base: position 288,572,061 of record CM038793.1, on the reverse strand, counting down.
TTGCTATAGGTGGCGTACCCTATCTTTATTCTCCATCGACATGCCTCTTGATTTTGAAGACTTGAAGAGATCTGGATTGACTTAAGGAGAAAGGATACCTTTGAAGCTCGATGCTATGCAAGCGAGAAGAAAGTTCTAGAGTTGACCAAGCTACTTCACGAGGAGCGAAACATCAACACATCGGCACCAGAGCGCCCATGGGAGACTTAGAGCTTTAGGTTTATTTTTTTTCTTTGAACTATTTCTTGTGCCAAAAGAAAAGAATAATAATGAGAAGTACTAATAAATGTTTGTTCATTGCTTGTTTAACAAATTTAAATCTCTTAGGTCCTTGAAAACATTGCATTGCATTCATAAACATTACATATCATAGCATAACATTGCATCACGGTACATTGGAGATTGGTTTTCTCATTTGCTCGCTATTTATTTTAGCGAAATGGCTCTTGAGCAGTATCAAAGATCTCCGGGCTCGAATGCTCGGTTTGATGTTCTGAACTTGGTCCAAGGCCAAGATCTGAAAAGCTCATCAACAAGAAGAAGAAGGTTGTTGGTCTCCTCGACATGGGTAGCGTTTCAAAGGGGTCCTAAGGTGGTCGGTCGTGTTGAGCTCTCTGAAGGAAGTGTCCATCTGGGGAGTACTAAGGGTGATGAAGGTGATCGGTGAGCCAAAGAAGGAGGAGGATCGATCGATTATAGCCAACACTACGAGGAAGATGATAAGTATAAACAACTTGAAGATCGTCGAATCTTTGTGGAAAATACGAAAATGTCAGGTGAACTTTGATGACTGAGTCTTGTTCTGGTGTGGTGATTCCTCCCAGTTCAAAGTTCCTACTTTTGCCAAATATGATGGCATTTCTTGCCTAATGCATTTGAAGTCCTATGTCGGAAGATCAACCCCACTGATGATGAGAAGTTGTGGATGCACTATTTTCAAGAAAGTTTGTCGGAACTCGGTTGGAATGGTACTATCGGCTAGAGAATGACCGTATCCGTACTTGGGTGACTTGGTGATGCTTTCTGAGACAATCTGAGTCAATCTGAATTGACACACTCGCATGCAACTACAAAGCATGTCTATGGGTCGTGACGAAGTTCAGGTATGCTCGAAGTGGAGAGATTAGCGAGGAGTTCAACCACCTTTGTCCAATAGGGAGTTGGTTGATATGTTCATGGGAACAACGAGGCCCGTTCTTGATCATCGATTGGAAATTCTTCCGGATTCACAGTTAATCTTGTGGGCGCATTGAATTTGGTATCAAGTGGGAAGATTCATGTAGAGACATCTTGAATCTTTGAAGAGATCTTTTGGTACTAAGAAAGAAGCTAATCTTGTGTATGGTCGAGAAAAAGCCGAGCCAAGACCGATCATGCTCAATCGTAGAGGCGGTTGTGATCTCGATCCTACATCGGCACACCTCGGCGAGACAGCGTAACGAGGCCGCGAGGCAGTTCTGAAGATCAACATGCCATTGTGCAAGCCTTGCAACACATGTTGAAAGCGGTGACAACCTTGAGGATCCTCCTCGAATGTCAACTTCCTCTCCATCAATCCAAATGCTAAATGTGCTTACCATTCCAACGCCGGGGCGACAACGACAATTGTTGGGCTCACGAAGAACAAGATTCAAGATATGATTGAAGCTAAGCAGTTGATTTGATCCTCTGTTGAGACTCGAGATGTGATCAGCGCCTATGCTAACCATGACAAGAGTTCCAATCTTTGTTGGTGGCGATACTTATGTTTTCAACATAGATGACTTGACTATCCCTCGATGGTATTAAGAAGAATTTGTTGCAAGCGGTGTCGATCCGGGATGCCCGGAGGATTGTCGTTGGTGCCCGTCCGCTGATGGTTGTGCTTGGTTGAGAAGGCGTGTTCGATGCATGATGGACAACCGTGAGATACTATTTACGAAACCACGTAAAGTTGTGTGAAGATATGTCTAAGTTGAAGATCGACAATGCGAGCGGCTTATCATCGTGGGATACCTTGGGGCAGCCAAGTGGAAAGTATGATTACATGGTGAAGTACCTTTGTCACGATAGTTACAAGATTCCTATTGAAGATGTTAAAGCGGCCGGATGGGGTGACGATTTCCAGAAGACTATCTTGATGTTAACCTATAAGTTTCCTCTGCTTGATTAGTGCCTAGAGTGGCACCTCTCATTATCACTTCTCCAGGGTTCCATATTCCTCGACAAGGCTATCCCTTGGAATCATGGGTGATGTTTACTATCATGTCGTCAGCAAGATCCTCGACCATTGAAGATCTTCTCTTGAAGTTTCTATTCGACATTGGCAACATCACGGATCGATGGTGACCCGAACCGGAAAGGTATTCTCTCGAGATCTCTCCTCAAAAGACACTCCGGCTCGCATTCCAGCTACTCAATCAATATCCCGCTAGAGGAAAGAACCGGTGGCTCATCCTGCTCGACCAAAAGTGCCAAGGAGTTCTTGAAGACACCTCGAACAAGAAATGGAGAAATTAGAAGATCATCAAGAAGAGTGATTACAATGTTGTGGAGCAGTTAGGACGAGACTCGTCCAAGATCTCATGCTCGCTCTGCTCTTGTGCTCAGGCTCGTGCTAATGCCTTGGTGAAGTTTACGAAGAATGCTCATGTGCCATGACACCACTCTTGATCAATTCGAAGTTTGTATTGCTAGCTTTGGCTGCCAACAAGGCCTAAACTTCGATCTTGATTTGACTCCTTGGGAAAGAAACACAACAAAGCCTTGCGTCTCATTGAATGCGAAGACCTACACTATCTCATGTTTTGGTGGATCTGGTTACGCTCGAATATCCTTCGAAGACTACTTTTGATCGACTTGATGTCGAAGGGTTGGTTACGAGACCCGGTGACATAATCGTGAGAGCTTTTGATGGTTAAGCGCCGCGGTGCTTGGAAACTCACTTGTTAAGTCGGTTCCCGGACTTTTGACTCCTTTCTTTGTCATGGACATCCGTCCGACTTCTTACCTACTTGAGCGCCCTTGGATACATGGGGCGGTACCTCTACCTACATCGAGCCGAAGTACCGGTGAAAGGAAAGTTGTTACGGTGTGTGGTGAAGAAGAGTATATAGTCGGTCATCGGTCATTCGCTATCTCGAGATGGAGGTGAATTCTTGAGACTCCTTGTCAAGCCTTTGAAACAATACCAGTCATGCACTGTTGACTCTCCGGTCCTCTGAAGATGCACAAGTCCGCCTGGATGGCCTCATTGAAAGATGCTCAGCTGCTGTTGAAGAAGGAAAGTGCTATTGGGAATTGACTCCACGATCTTCCTTTCAAATTTGACAAAGGCTGGTTTAGGCTTCACCATCGAGGTCGGAGAGATGCGCCCATGACGTGCGGCCAACTTCCTTTCCGCATCGGCGGTGGAATCCATGCTATAGAAGGCGGCGACAACGGCTGACATGACAATGGATCTTCGACTCGGATCATGGGCTCGACAATTGGAAGGCGAAGGCGTCATACCAATCTCCTTTAGTCGGGACTAATTGCTCTTGTTTTGTTTTGCTTTTCGTATTTCTTTATGTTTTGAACAATAAACTTTGAAAGCTAGTGCCTTGCAGGGGCATCATGGCTCGTTGCGAGGTTTTTATCATCGTTTGCGTATTTTCATTCAATAAATTCGTTGGACTTTTGCATTCAATTGTTTGTTTTCTTTCTTTTACTTTATCACCCTTCAAAAGCTATGTGTTCTTACACACCCACGTGATACAACTGCGAATCACTCCGAATCTAGTTAATAACACTATGCTAGTGCTAAATATGACTTTGATAATCCGATCTACCAGCCGAAGGCGAAAGTAGGAAGATTGTGAAGTGCCGGAGAACTTGCGGGCCTTTCTACAAGAAGAGCGAGTTATCTGACCACCTGAAAACAAGTTGAGGTTGTGAATTTGAGTCTGACGAAGGCAGAAAAGAGATCAAGATAAGCGGGTCTTGAAGCAGTGTTAAAGAAAGGTTGGTTGGATGCTACGAGACTATATTGAGGTTTTGCTTGGTCATACGAAGACATGCGGGTTTAGACATTGATATTGTGGTTCATCGATTGCGACAAAGGAGGTTTTCTCGGTGAAACAGAAGGTTCGTCGTCGTCTGAAATGTCGGAGAATCAGCGAAGTTAGCGTTCAACGGTTTCTTAGCATTACTTCCCATCCCGATTGGGTTGCAAATGTGGTACCGTGCCTAAGGATGGTAAAGTGCGAATGTGTGTGGATTACAGAGATCTAAACAAAGCGAGTCAGAAGCGATTTCCCTTCCTCATATTGATGTTACGGTTGACAACACCTTTCATAAAGTTTTCTCCTTCATGGATGGTTTCTCCGGTTACAACCATAAAATGGCTCCACGAAGACATGGAAAAGACTACTTCGTTACGGTGGGGCACTACTGCTACAAGGTTGCATTCGGTTTGAAGAAGCGGCGCCACTTACCGTGCTATGGTGACATTATTTCATGACATGATTCATCACGAGATAGAGGTCTATGTTACATGATAGCTCGATCATGATGAAGAAGAACACTCGATCATTTGCGAAACTGTTTGATAGGTTGAAGAAGTATGATTGAGGTGAATCCCAACAAATGCACCTTTGGAGTCGGATCAGGAAAACTCCTAGGGTTTGTAGTCGGTGGTAAAGGTATTGAGGTTGATCATGAGGTTAAAAGCTATTCAAGAGATGCGACTCCCTACAGAAGGAAGTCGGAGGTTTCTTGGGCGATTGAACTACATTGCGATTCATTGCACCTAACTGCTACATGAGCCGATCTTCAAGTTACTAAAGAAAGATCAAGTAGTGGAATGGAATGGCGATTGCGGATCGCTTTTGACAAAATCAAGGGTACCTACGAATCCTCCTATCGATGCCGCGCGGAAGGAAGACCTCTTATCATGTACTGTTGAGAATTCAATGGGGTGTGTGTTGGGGCAACATAGCGAGCAGTCGAAAAGAGCATGCAATATACTACCTTAGCAAAAGTTTACCGGTGTGAAACAAGATACTCATGACTCGAGAAAACTTACAGCAACTTTGGCTTGGGCTGCTTTCATGACTAAGGCAGTATATGTTGACTCACACTACCTTGTTGATTTCTAAGATGGATCGATAAAATACATCTTTGAGAAACCATTTCTCTCGGAAGAATAGCAAGATGGCAAATGATCTTGAGAAATATGACATCGTACACTTCTCGAAAGCGATCAAAGGAAGTGTAGTGGCGATCATTTGGCTCATCAAGCGTAGATGACTATCGGTCTATGCTGTTCAATTTCGAAGGCGAAGATATTTTACTAATTACTTGATTGTGAGAACAGGCGGGGACGAAGGACACGAACAAGGATCCGATGGACTATGGTCTTTGATGAACATTGCAGATCTCTCAGTTATCTGGTGTCTCGGCTATATTCAAATCAAAGATTCATAGCATGGCGGTGGTGCCGAGAGATCTTTCAATCACATTCCACCCGTTGCGGGGCGCATTGGCTATGTCATCTATGTTCAAGGTTAGATGGGACAACGAGGCTCCCGGATCATCATTGAGAGGTTTGGCGAACCGGTATTGTTATGAGCTTGATCTGAGAAAACCTTGGTACTATGAAGAGGTATCTTGAGACTCGGGAATATCCAGAGGGGCATCATTAATGATAAAGTTCATGAGAAGATTTGCTTCAAATTCTTTCGACAACGGCATCTTATACAAAGCGCAACCACGACTTGTGCTTACTCATTGTGTAGACGAAAACGACAATACGTATCATGGAAGAGTTACGAAGGCGATTTGGTACCCGCTCCGGTGGACACACTATGGCTAAGAAGATTTTGAGAGCAGGTTACTATTGGTCCACCATGGAAGATTGTCATGGCACTCGATCTTGTCACAAATGCGGTTATGCCGACAAAGTGCATGTACCTCCAGTACCTACGAATGTTTTAACTTCTCCTTGGCCTTTTGCAATGTGGGGCATTGACATGATTGGAGAGATTAAGCCCACGCTTCCAATGGACATCGTTTCATCCTTGTGGCAATTGATTACTTTACCAAGTGGGTAGAAGCGACCTCGTATGCATCATACCAAGAATGTTGTGGCTCGATTCATCAAACATAATCTTATCATCGGTATGGCACTCACGAAAGGATTATCACGGATAACGGTTCCAATCTCAACAACAAGATGATCACAACTTCTGCACCGGATTCAAGATCAAACATCACTCTTCTCCATATCGGCCTAAGATGAATGGCGCGATGGAAGCCGCCAATAAGAACATTAAGAAGATTATCTGAGAAGATGACGGTGACTTACAAAGATTGGCATGAGATGTTACCATTTGCTCTTCATGGTTATCGCATATTGAACATCAACGGGGGCAACCCCTTCTCTCTTGTATCACGGTATGGAAGCCGTCTTACCCATCGAGGTTGAGATACCCTCGAGTCCTCGGGAGGCGAGTTAGCGAAGGCGATTGGGTCCGGACTCGCCTTGACAGTTAACTTGATTGATGAGAAGCGACTCGCGTCCATACGCCATGGACAGATTTATCGAGCGAATGATCGAGCATTTAACAAGAAGGTCAAGCACGAGTCTACCAAGTCGGTGATCTAGTAGTCAAGCGCATCATTCTTCCACAAGGTGATCGAGGGGCAAATGGACTCCCACCTATGAGGGACCATTTGTAGTCAAAACGATATTTTCCGTGAACTATGATACTTAGCACCATGGATGGTGAAGACTTCCACACCACAGACTCGGACATAGTCAAAAATACTCGCATAAAGAGACCCGCTAGGTCGGTGGCCTAGGCAAAAATAAGGGCATCTGGCGAACCAAAGGTTCGGGCAAAGTTAAGGATATATACAAAACATGTACACCGGCAGAGTCGAAAACACGAAAAGGCGGCTTGGGCAAAAAGGTATCATTGGGCGAAAACCGAAAGAGCGGTCTAGGCAAAGTTAGGGATTTAAGCGTCGACTATGTCTCTTCGGATCATACGCTTCGGACTACTATCATTCAAGATTCAAATGGCGGATCGATCTATTCACTTTCTCTGACAGCAAGGAGATGAGATAGTTGAAATATATGAGTACTAGCATAGTTGGAACTTAACGAGATTGTTTCCGCATAGCTTTTACCTTTCTTGTGTACAAACTACTTGGCCATCATACTTTCAAAATCTGACTTCTTTCTCTTTACAATTTACATTGTTGTTATTTGCAATAAGTCCAACGTTTGCTTTGAATGACTATCGCATTTGACAATAAAATCGATCACAAACATACGAAAAGTGAACATGCAAAAGTACTTACTACGAGCTCTAGGATTTGGGATGACGAAAGTCACCAAATAATTCCCAGAGCATAAAGGTGTCACCCACAACACACCTTCCCAGTAGATATAGGAATCCGAGCAACAATTCACTCAACAAACAACGTTACATGGTCTCAAGGTAACACTTCATCCCAGCGGATATTTCTCAATCCTTCCCTTCTCCCGGTGGCGGTATCGGACTCAAACTTGGTCGAGATAGTGCATCGGAGAAATACCTTTATTCCCGGCCCGGAGATTACAGCGGACTCTAGACTCTTCAAGCCGGTCTCTCGGCAACCATCAAATGCTCTCGGTGAGATCTACACTCGGAATCCCGATGGGCGTTCCTAAATTTCCTCGGCGGGATCTACATACAAGGTCCTCAACGGATCGCCTCCCGGACTCTCCTCGGGGGTCCATATGAGATCTCCGAACAACAGCCTCTCAAATCTCGCCTTCCTCAACAAGCGTCTAGGCCCTTGGTCGAGATAGTGCATCGGAGGAATCCAGGATATCTTTCTTCTCCTTCAAGAGGGACTTCTCTATTCCCAAGCGAGAAGTGAAATCTTCAAGCGAATATCCGCATCTTCTTCAAGATGGATATGTTTTGAAATATCACAACATTCATCATTCATACATTTCTCATAAAGTCATAATTCATGCATATGTCATTCATATACCTTTATCATGCATCACTTTGCATAAAACTAACGAATATTCTATCAAAGTTTCTCTTGTTTTCTCAAAAGCAGTGTGATCCACTCACGCCAAGCGAGTCCAGTTAAGCCCAGGCCGGCGGGAAAACTATCGAAAGACCGCCTTGACGGTCGAGATTAAGCCCGAGCGGCGGAAAACTATCGAAAGACCGCCTCCGGCGGTAGTCGAGATTAAGCCCGAACCGGCGGAAAACTATCGAAAGACCACCTCGGTTATCCTCCGATATGCGGCAATGGATCAACACCCGATGCACAACGGGAAGCTATCCACATTCTGCCAACTACAATCTCTCCGGTAATCGGCAGCGAAGATTTATTCGATTATCATGACAACTACTGAGTCTAGCGTCGACTCGGTTGCCTTGGATGGCATCTTAAGCCCATCTCCGACTATTTCAACATCTCTTCACTCTCGAATCATATATGGTTAAAAATCAATACGGACCAATAACTTCATTCAAAGTGATCACGAAGTCTAACGTCGACTCCTTGGGATGGCATCTTAAGCCCATCTCCTCTCCGTTCGAGGAACATCTCGAGTCTAACGTCGACTCATTCCTCAGCATCGACCTTTCGGATGGCATCTTAAGCCCATCTCGTCAGCTCTCCTATTAACAACCTCGAGTCTAGCGTCGACTCGTTCCCCGGAAGTCTCCAACTTCTCCAAATGGCATCTGTAAGCCATTCCGCATCATCCAGCGGCGGTGCAAATTTTCGGTGTACTCGGTGTTCAATCATCTTCTACCTCCAGGTCACGAAAGACAAGCATGTCAATCTAACCCTTCCAGTACAAGAAGATTGAACAGGGGCAGTTGTCATACCCCAAAATTTGCCCTCCATCTACTCAAGAGATTTCATACATCCATACTCAAGGATTCCTCAAGAGTTGATCAGACAAACTCTCTCCTAGACAATCAACCCAAACTAGGGTTTGGTATCTCTCAAGTCAAGATGGATTTCCAACATCTCCAATGGCCTTCATGCCTCCTCATATGCTTCAAAGATTCTCCATGTCAAGTTTCAAGCCTCACAAGTCAAGTTTCCTCAGACAATTTGCTCGGATGGTTGAAAATCGGGTGTGGACAAAAAGTCAACTGTGGTCAACATACAGTCAAAACTTCGATTTTTGGTCAACATCCTCATTTTGAAGTTACATTCATCATTTGATCAAGGGTTGATCATGATTCATCAAGAAAACTCAAGATTTGCCCAAAGTCAAACTTTCTAAATTAGGGTTTCTAGATGAAAAGTCAAGCGAACTTTGTTGATCATAACTTTCTCATACTTTCTCAGAAATTTTCCACCACCTCTTGTTTTGAAGGAAATTCAATTCTCTACAACTTCATGTCTCACAAGAATGTCCAAAAATGCTTCATTTGAGAGGTATAGCTCAAAACATTCTGGTCATTTTCAAAGTCAACAAAAATCAACTTTTTGTTTTGAAGATATTTTGAGCATGGTAACTCAATTGAGATGAGACCAAAGACATTGGTTAGAGGACTCTTAGAGCTTTCCAAAAAGTCCAAGAACACTCAAAAATGTGGAAAAATGAGCAAGATACACTATTCAGAAGTTGGGCAATTTTGGACGATTGCAAAAGGACATTTTGGTCAAAATGCAAAATTTTCCAAATGGGCCTATAATCTTTTGATCCAAACTTGTTCATGATGCTATTCTTGACCCATAAATGCTTGGCTTTGGTTATTTTCTATTTTATGATTTATATTTGAATTTTATAACATTTAATTCAAAAATAAATTATATAAAATATGAAAATTAAACATTTTCTCAAAAGAATGATTTTATATCTTTCTAAATGTCCAAGAAAGCCCACACCATTTACCAAATTCGTGCAAGCCATGGCATTGATGAGAAAATCATATTTTCTTCAAAATTTGATTTGTTTTTCAAAGAAAATATTTGCACATTCAATTGCAATCTTTTTCCTTGTTTTTCTCTTCAAAAACTCTATAAATACCAAACAATACTGACCCAGCAAGGGCGAAAACCTAGCTCAAGCCAAACCCTTATTCTTGCAAAATTTTCAAGAAACTTGGAAAATCGAATTTCAAAAAGCAGCCACTTTAGGTCGAACCAACCCTCATTGTCTTGGGAGGTAAGTTTGAGTAAGTATACCTCATGCCATGGTTTAAAACAAGGGATCGATGCATACATGATCATACATATTCAAAACTTTTGATTTTGCATTTTAATCATCTCTTGTGTTTAATCGATTCTAATGTTTTATTGTGTTCATGAGGCTTCCTTGATGATCACGGGCCATCGTTTGAAAGGTTGAGCGTCAGAATCATGGTTTGCCATGTTTAGGTTTCTCGGGCTATCCTCTTGAACCGGCTTGTACAAGCCGTTTCGATCAAAACTAACATCACCATTGGACTCGGAAGGTCCGATTTAGGTGGACATGGTCTTCCTTTTCTTGTTATCATGTTGTTTTGCGGGTTTGATCGCGGAACTCAGGAGAAAGCGGCAGGGCTAGCTCGGCGTCGTTGACTCACTCGCCCGTGAAGGCGGCGTGGCAAAAGCAAGCGTTCGATTCGCCCATTCAAAATCAAGCTGAGGGGCCATTTGTGTTTGATTTTTCAAATATCACGGCAGTATCATCACTTATATTGATTTGTTTCCACTTTTCAAACACCAAGTGCATCATGGCGTAGTGGTCGTCTTTGGTTTTAAGGTTTGAAGGGATGTCTCGATTCGATTCACGGTTGGGCAATCCCTTTTTCCTTTTTTTCAAAACTTGCATTCTATTTTCTATATTTCTCATATTTTTTAATATTTTCCATTCATTTAATTATTTTCATATTTTTATTTCTGCATTAAAAAATTACAAAAATATAATTTTCTTTTTACATTATTTTCATAAAAACCTTTATTTAATTTAATAAATTATAAAATATAATTTTTGCATGCATATTTATTTTATTTATATTTTAGCATTTAAATCATTATAAATTGCATTTTAATTATTAAATCTTTTCAAAAATCCCAAAAATTATTTTAACTTATTTATCTTATTTCCAATATAAATTTTCTCATATTAAAATTTGCATTTTCTAACATTTTCTCTTATTTCAATTTCATCATATTTCCCAATTTTCTTATTCTTTCACGGGTTGCTCCGATTCGGACGTTTTTCTTTTATCATTTTATTTTTCCAATAATGTAATTGCTCATGGGTTGTAATAGTTTAATTTAGGACTTTTACGCACTCTAATATGTATATACCCCAAAGCCATGTAATAGCGTAGGTTTATCTTTCCGCACTTTACATTCCGCATTTACTTTCGCACCCTTATCAATTGCTAGTAATTAGGCGTGTATGGCAAGATAATAATTGGACATAGCTCACACTAATTTCAAGATAAAATATCCGAATTTGACACACTTCTTTCACACGCACCCAAGGTAATTCTCTCGATGCCTTTCGATTTCAAATGGTCATGTCCCTCGAGCGTAGAGGTATTCTAGCACCGTTGCCTTCAAACAAATCATCATAGTCCCTTGATACAAAGATCATAAGACCCGATGTCGCCTCCGAATACATGATCTTGACCCTCGATTGTCGCCTCGAAAATGATGATAGTCCCTTGAATGTGCTAGGATACTTCCTACAGTTGCCTTCTATGACCATCCGATGTCCCTTGAATGTCCGCTTACATCCAGATGGAGCTACCTACTAACTAATGGTATGGCTAGCGCTATTCTAAAGGAATGTAAGTACAACAAAGCGACCAATTAAGGTGGGTAAATAAGTCTCTTAGTTGCTTGCTCTATCAAATGCTTTTCACTACACACTCTTTTCAAAGTTCAATTCTTTTCAAAACAAAACATTTCCGAACACTTTGTATACACTCACATGAGTCATTACAAAGTCAAAGCGAAATGCCTTTTTCAAAACATTTTTTGTCACACAGACAATTTTAAAAAGTTATCTAAGAGCAACTAAGAGCCGTAGAATAAGCTGCGGATGGAAAGGGGTGCTAATACCTTCCCTTTTCATAACCATTCTCCCGAACTCGAGAATCTAACGAAGGTCTTTTTACATTACTTTTACCTTCCCTTAATTGGATAAAAATAAAAGTCGGTGGCGACTCTTGCTATCCGCATTTTGGATACAAAAATCCTACAAAGTCAGTTCACGTATCACAATCTTCATCTTGACTTGGCGGATCGGATTATAAATCATATTGCAATAGCAAAGCTATTATCAATGAGATTAATTGAATCTCTGATGTATCAAGTGGGTGTGTGTAAGAACACACATAGCTTTTGAAGGGTAGTAAAGTACAAAAAGAATGAAAACAACATAAATGCAAAAGTCAATAATTTTATTGAATGAAAATATGCAAATAGACGAGATATAACCCTCACAAACAAGCCGTGATTCCCAGACAAGGCATTAGGCTTTTAAAGTTTATTATGCGAGCGTAAATAAGAATGAAAAGCATAACTTGATAGCAAAACAATTACTCACATCTAAAGGAGTTGGTATAGCGTCTTGATCTTCCAATTCTGAGTCATTATCGGGAGTTGAGAAGATCCAATTCTTGATATCAGTATTTCATCGTCTTCTATAACATGGACTCCATTCTTGCTGATGTGGAAGGGAAGTTGGCGGCATGTTCGCGGTATCATCTTGACCCTTGGTGGTGAAGTCTAAACCCGGTCTTATTAGATTTGAAAGAAAGAAGATGAAACTTCCCCAAATAGTACTACCTTCTTCTTCAGCTGGCTTGAGCATCTTTCAAGCGAGGCCATCTGGAACTTGTGTAACCGGGAGGCGATTGGAGTCAGGCATGACTCTTGGAACTATCTCGAAAGCTTGACGAGGGAGTTCGAAGAATTCTCCTTCCATTTCGAGTATCGGAATGATGAGATAACACCATGTACTCCTCTTCACCACATACTGTAACAACCTTCCTCTTCACGGGTACTTCCAACGATGCAAAGGTAGAAACAACGCCTGCCCCATGTGTCCAAGAGGCGTCCAAGTAGGCAAGAGTAAATGGACGATTGTCTATGACAAAGAAAGTGTTCAGTACGAGACCAACTGGCGGCGAGAATGAGCTCTCAATCTTTGTTTGTTTAGAACCATCAAAGCTCTCTTATGTCACTGGGCTTCAAGACCAATCCTTCAACATCAAGTCGGTCAAAGCACTCTTGGTGGGATATTGAGCCGAACGGTATCTACCAATCATGAGACAATGTAGCCCTTGCATTCGGCGAGATGGCCGACTTTGTTGTGTTCATACGGGAAAAGTCAAATCAACATCGAGCCTAGACCGTTGCTGGAAGCCAGGCTAGAAATACAAACTTCAAATTGATTAGTAGTAGTGTCTTGCGATATGTGAGCATTCTTCAGAAACTTCACCAAGGCTTTAGCATGAGCCTCATGGCACAATGTGAGCAAGCATGGAGATTTTAGATGATGCAGCTCCCAAGCTGTTCCACAACATTGTAGTCACTCTTCTTGATTATCTTCAGAATTTCCTCCATTTCTTGCTTGGAGGTATCTGCAACAACTTCCTTTGGTACTTCTGACTGAGCAGGATGAGTTACTGGTTCTTTCCCTCTAGTTTCACGAATTGGTTCGATGCATTTGGAATCACATTTGAGTCGTAGTGTCTTTGGGTGGAGAGATCTGCTGGAACACTCTTACAGTTACAGTTACCAGCGATCCGGTGATGTTGTCAATGTCAGGGATTGGTAGCTTGACTGCAATGTCTTCAATGGTCAAAGGTCTTGCTTGGCGCTATGATAGTAAACTTGACTCCATAGTTCCACGGTATAGCTTTATCGAGGAATATGGAATTGATGCAGGAGGTAATGATGAGAGGTGCCACTCTGAGCACGGATCAGCAGAGGAGATCCTTATTGTTTCACATCGGCATAGTCTTAGAAATCATCTCCCCATCATTGCCTTGACATCTTCAATAGGAATCTTGTAGCTTTGAGAGCGGTATACTTCACCATGTAATCAAACTTTCCATTGCTGCCCCAAGGTATCCCGACTTTTGTATGGCTTAGCTCACATCATTCGCGTTAAAAGTAGCAACGGGAATCGAATCTGGATTCGAATTCTAGGCCAAAACAATTTACTCTTTTGATTTGTTTATAAAGATGCACATGAGCATCAAGCTTTATTATTTTCAACACAAGAAAATGATAATGAAAAGGGGAAGCGTTAATACCCTCGATTGATATGATATGCATTATGACTAAGCGAACTAGGCGTAGCAGCATTGGGGAGATTCAGACGAGGGGTTTGTTATATAAAGGGAATAGATGGAGCACCCTAAATATATATAGTTATCTATAGCTTTATATATGAATATGTTTGATATGTTTGTGTGTTTTAATTGCTATTTCTAAGATTGGGAAAGTTTCTCCTTTGGATTTTAAGAAGGGTAGATTATGTGGGATCCTAGGTTTTGAAATTATTGTGCTCGCAAAGATCATTGGGATCTTCGCACATATCCCTTAATGGGAATCGAGCATTTGTAGCTCGGATCTAAGGGATCTATGGTTTGTTTGGTTTGAGGAAAAGAAATTTGCTCGCCAAGGATGAGACCTTGTGCCTCGTATTCTCAAAAGGATGTTGAGAAAGTCGAGCAATCGTGGTTCCCACTTATGCTAGTGGAAGCAAAGGGAAGTTATTAAGGGCAGAGACAAATGTCATCTTAATGAGAAATGTATCTAATCTATTTCATCACATATATTTTGAAATGATTGATTTAAATATTTCATCGTAAGTTATAGGTGTTTTGCTTGAGTGTACAAGCGTTACCACTTACGAGTTTAAGAAAGATGTTTGAAAAATGATTGAATCTTTTAATTGTAAGCATTGGGTGTTTTGCTTGAGTGTACAAGCGTTACCACTTACGATTAAGAGATGTTTTTGTTTGAAGAGAGTTTGAAAAGTTTTTGATTGTATGTGATTTGATAGATGAGATACTTCTTCCATAGAGATAATAGATGTCTAAATCTCAAGGAGAAATTGATTGGATTAGGGGGATGCTTTTAAGAAGCCCATGGGTCCTTGTATTGTAAGCCAGAGGAGGCATTCGAGGTCATTGAGGGTCCTTGTCACGAGCTCAGGAAGCTATAGGGTATGGTGGCTTTGGCTTTAAAGAGGTTCATAGGAAACCATACTCTTAGGATTTCAGGCGATTTCACGGAAATCATACTCTGAGTTCTAACCTAAGTGGATTCTTTGTATTGGAAGCCCAATAGGAGGTTGTTAAGAGATTTCTGGTCTCTTTCTTGTTTGATGCCCAAGAGAGGCTAAACTCAATGAGGAGTTCTTTTGAGCGAAGCCGAGGTGACTCGGTGTTGTCTTATATGAAGCCTAGCGGAGGCTAAACTCGAGATAGAATGAGTTTTCTTATATGAAGCCTAAGAGGATGCTAACTCGGATGAATGAGTTATCTTGTACAAAGCCCAAAGGAGGCTAACTCTGTGGGGAACTTAATGGTTAGACTAGTTGTTATGTTATAACTAGGCAGTTATATAAACAAATGTATGAAGTTTATTCACAGGAGTTTATGAAGGAAATATAAACAAATGTATGATGTTTATTTACAGTTTATGAAGGAAATATAAACAAATGCATGATGTTTATTCTGATTTATGAAGAAATATAAACAAGTGTGTAAAGCGTGCGTTTAAAGCAGTAAGTTGATTATTACAAGTTTGATTGTGTACAAGGAGCGAATATGTACACGAAGGGTATTTATGTACAAAATGAATATGTACATAGGAGGGTTGGGACTTACACCATAAGGGAGGCCCGTTGGTTTAAAAGCAGTTTCAAGAATAATGCTCCTTTTAATACCAATGGTATTTAGTCATATACAAGTGAAATGATAACAAAGCGGACAAAGTTTATACGTACTTGAATATTTACAAAAGATGTCGATATTATGTACAAGGAAAATTGGTATGTACATAAAGGAATTTGATATGTACCGGAAATAGCTATGTACATAAAAGAATTGGGACTTACAGTGAGGAGGCCCATGATCGATTAAGAAATTCAAGAAAACGAGTTCGGTTTTATCTTCAAATCGGGTCGATCATGGAAAAAGTGTAAGTTTGATGAAAAGTTTTGAAAAGATCTTGAAAGTGTTTTTGAAGATGAAATATACTTACAAGAAGTTTGAAAAAGTTTGAACTTGAAAGTTTGAAAAGCGTCTTTGAAAGTGCTTTGAAAAGTACTCAAAAGCGTATCGTTTTCGACTCGATAAAAATGTAATCAAAGAAAGTATTTTTGAAATTTGTTGACATTATCATAAAATATACATGTTAATTGACAAGTGTACAAAAATCACCTCAAAATGAGGAGTTTTGATTGGGTTTTGAAAGAGTCAAAGTTTGAAAAAATGAAGAGAAAACAAAAAGTTTGGCAAAATGGTCCCAAGGCTACTAGAACCCGGGACCATTGGGCAAGGCAAGGCAAGTGACTTAAAGGTGAGCTGGCAACCGCTGGGGCGGCAATACATCCGTTCACTTATGCGAATCCAATTAATTATATTACAAATGAAATTTTGAATTTGAAAAACAACAGCGAACTCATCTTCTTCTTCCTCGATCCTTGATCGACCATGGATTCTTTGTTTCTCAATGAAATTGCTCGATGTAAACATCAAACTTGATCGAAATTGAACCAGGAACATGATGATGTGGTTTAATTTCATTTATTTTTAGTTAAACATGATTAAATTTCCAGAAAACGCAAAGAACCCTAATTCCTAAAATTAAATTGAAATCGTTATGTGATCATGGAATTAAGCAATTGATTGAGGGTTAAGCTTCAGTGATGGTGCAGAAACAAAACGGACAAGAGTTTTTTGAACTGGAAGTTAGAAATCAAGGAGTTCGAAGTTTGAGTTCTTACCTCTTGAAGCTGAGATCGAAATCTTCAAAGGAGTGTTTCCAGTTGATGTTTTAGGATTGCTGGAGCACCAGTGAACTTCAGGGAACGTGTGAGGATGCTCTGCTTGTCTTGAATCATCCTGAATTACTCTGACCAAGTCCACTTGCATATGCTTGAAGTGAAACTCGAATTCGTGTTTGGAAGTGTTACAGTTCAAAGATGATGGTTTGTATCATCCATATGAAGTATGTTGATGATGTTTGAATCATAAAACCACAACTTGCTCGAGCCAAACTAACAGTTTGAAGTTTAAGGCAGTTTTTGCAAGTTTGAAAATATGAAAAGCAATTATGGTTTTTAGTGATTCTTGTGTTGATTTTAAGTTTCAAACTAGTTCTATATTCATTTTAAGACATGTTAGACACCAAATCTCATGGTTTTCACAAGTTTTGAAAATGCAAAATTCTCACTTTGAACTATGTAACTTGAATTTTAAGAAAGAGAGAAAGCTTGTTCTTGCCTAGCTTTGGTGTAGTTTCAAATTACAAACATGGCCTCTATTTATAGGTCAAAATCAGATTAGCAAGTAAAGAAGATTGGCTTGGATTTGGACAACTTGCCTTAGGGGCAAGTAAGTCATTTTGCCATAAATGCAAAAGAACCTTTTTTAACCATGGTTAAATTTCAACTTTGATCTTATCTCGTCATAATTACTTTCCATCTGATTTTTATCAGCTCTATCTATCTTGTCTAGGTGGCAAGGCTTCTAGAAGGAAAGAAAATTAAAATGACTTGTAATTTTGAAGCATGAACTTGAAACTTATGATTTTGGAGCACTATGTTTCAAAATCAAAAGTATATCTAGAACACAATGGATTTGCAAGTTCTTGGATATTTTGGAAAGCTTGTTTCAAGGGCTACAACTTTCATGTTTTGAGTTTTTCTAATTCCAAATGGAACTATGTGAAAAATATGCCATGAAAGTAGGCAAAACATGAAATTTTAACACTTAAAATATTTTCTAAGTGTTGAAATTTTGACTTTTTTGACTTTTCAAATTTCTTGATTTTTATGATCATGATGGATCATTTGAGTATTTCAATGATTGAAAAGTTTTATCTTGAAAAATTTGACCAAAGTCAAAGTTTGACTTTTAGTCTGAGATGAAATTTCATGGATGATCTAGAAATTGGTGATGAAAATTGTGAACCTTGATGTTTTGAATCAAGAAATTAGGTCAAGAGGTTTTATTGGAGATATGAAGATCAATCTCCAAGCAAAAGTCATTCATTGATCGGAGAAAATCGGTGATTGCTTATCCTCGATGAAAACCTAATTGGTTGATCCTTGATAGATCATGAGGAAAATTTGGATATCTGAAGTTCAGAGGTTGATGATTTGATTAAGATAGATCAATTGGGGTGGTGAAATTCAAACCCTAATTGATTACCTCTTGAATCGAGATGAAAAATTGATGAAACCTAATTTTGACACAAAGCCACACGATTAATTACATTACTGAGCTGTGGTGATGCAATGATGCAAATGTAAGGTGGTATATTAGGTCAAAAATTGAGTATAATAGATGCCCCTATTTAAGTTTATTTAACTTGAGATATGAAGATGAAAATCTTCGTTTGATAGGTGTGAAGAGACTTAAATATGAATCATAAATTTTGGACCTAAGATACCAAAAATGTGGATGATGCAAAATGATTGCAAAAGATTACCCAAGAGATATCAAAGATATGATGGGGAAATATTGTGAGGATGACTCAATGTCTAAGAAAGAGAATCACGTTGGGAAACAAGCAAATGTTTCCTTTGGGAAAATAGATTCACAATGCGTGAATATACATTTAGCTTTGGGAAATAAAGATTACCTTACTGTGACCTTGTGACAATGTTTAAGGTAAGTGAAGATGATATTATCAATTATGCCTTGTGATAGTTTATAGTACGAGTTCGAAGATATTACCAATTATCGGTGATAACTATAACAAGGTAATTCTTGAGACATTTTCTTGAGTATTGACCCTTGTGAATAACGATCAATGATGGAAACAGATCTCAAGCGAGTTTCTTTTTTCACGATTACAATCTTGTGGGGATCTCTCTTTTGAGAAGATCGGGCATTTTGATTGAAAAGACCTGCAGTTTTCTTTTGGAGCGGAAAGACAAGTGGAATTTCTTGAACTTTCATGATTTGATCTTGCTAAGAAGATCAATCGTTTTATGACAAGTTTTAAGATGAAAAGGAAATAGCATTTCGTATGATAAGGCTATTGCTTATTGTTTGCGAGTGATTTTACATGAAATCTAAACTGAGTTGGTCGGGAGGCGAGGTTATCCGGGAATGAGCGGAAAGTAACGGTCAATCAAGACTTTGTTCCCAATGAGGAATGATCTAGCTGG
Organism: Vicia sativa; assembly: GCA_021764765.1. Lineage (NCBI taxonomy): Eukaryota > Viridiplantae > Streptophyta > Magnoliopsida > Fabales > Fabaceae > Vicia > Vicia sativa. The sequence continues at coordinate 288,552,707 of CM038793.1, read as the reverse complement.
GGAATAGGAGAGAAAAATGTATTTTTCTGCTTGGGGATAATCTACTGGAGAGATGACATACCCATATGAGTACATGTAACCTAAACCAGTGATATAGAAGCAAACATTTGAGAAATGCAGAAATGCATTAATGATGCTATTATGTATGAATGATGAATGTTATGAATGTCATATGCATGCTGAAGATACTTGACAAAGATAACAAAAAGGTATTTGGGAAAAGGACTTGTCATACCCCAATTTTTGACCTAATATACCACCTTACATTTGCATTATTGCATCACTAAGATTCGAGCGAAATTAATCGGTGTAGCTTCTACGAGGTCAAAATTAGGGTTTCATCAATTTTCATCTGATTCAAGAAATCAATTAGGGTTTGAGTTTCTCACTCAATTGATCCATCTTAATCAAATCACCAACCTCGATATTGATATCCAATTTTTCTCATGATCTATCGAGGATCGACCAATTAGGGTTTTCATCGAGGATAAGCAATCGATTTTCTGATCAATGAATGAATTTTTGCTTGAATTGATCTTTATATCTTCAATACAACATGTTGACCTAATTTACGGATTCAAAACATCACGGAAGTTCAAAAATCATCGATCGATTTACGGATCATCGATGAAATTTCATACGCCTTTGAAAGTCAAACTCTTGGTCAACTTTTCAAAATAAAACTTTTCCATCATTAAAATACTTCAAATGATCCATCATGATCATAAAAATCAAGAAATTTGGAAAAGTCAACAAAAGTCAAAATTTTCAACACTGAAAATTTTCAGTGTTAAAATTTCACATATTTTCAAACTTCATGGAATTTTTCACATAGTTCCATTTGGAATTAGAAAAACTCAAAACATGAAAGTTGTAGCCCTTGAAACAAGCTTTCTAAAATGTCCAAGAACTTGCAAATCCATAGTGTCTAGCTATACTTTTATTTTGAAACATAGAGCTCCAAACCATGGATTTTCAAGTACAACTTTCAAAATTACAAGTCATTTTTGAGTTTTCTCCTTCAGAAGCCATGCCACCTAGCCAAGAGGATAAAGCTGATAAAAATCAGTTGAGAGGTAATTATGATGGGATAAGATCAGGTTGAATTATTAACCATGGTTAAAGGAAGCTTCCTTTGCATTTATGACAAAGATGACTTTCTTGCCCTCTAAGGCAAGTTGTCAAATCAAGCCAATCTCCTTTGCTTGCCATTCAGAAATCTTGACCTATAAATAGAGGTCATGTTTGCCATTTGAAACTACACAAAGCTATGCAAAACAAGCTTTCTCATTTCTTTCTTAAAATTCAAGTAACATAGTTCAATTTGAGAATTCTTGCATTTTCAAAACTTGTAAAAAAAACATGAGATTTGGTGTCTAACATGTCATCAACATCATTTAGAACTGGTTTGAAACTTAAAATCAATCTAAAAACAACTAAAAACCAGGTGCATTTCAAGCTTTCAAACTTGCCTTTGAAATTGATATTTGGCTCGAGCAGGTTGTGTTTTCCATTCAAACATCATCAAGACTCCATATGGATGATGCGGACCATTAACCTTGACACTTAACACCTCTAACATCAATTCGGTTTCACTTTGCGCTATGCGGTGGACTTGGTTGGAATGATCCGGGCAATTTCGGTGAGCGGATCATCCTCACACGATCCTTGAAGTCAGCGGTGCTATAGCAATCATTAAAGCGACTGCGGAAACACTCCATTGAATTTCGATCTCACTTCAAGGGTATGTAACTCAACGAGACTCCTTGATTTCTTACTTCGATTCAAAAAGCTCTTGGCCGTTTGTTTATGCACCATCAGCGATCATTAACCCTCGATCAATTGCTTAATTCCATAACCCTCTGCGATTTCAATTTGATTTTAGGAATTAGGGTTCTTCGTGATTTGGGAAGTTAATCATGTTAAGCAAAGATAAATGAAATTAAACTATCATGTTCTGGTTCAATTTCGATCAAGTTTGATGTTTACATCGAGCAATTTCATTGAGCAACCATGGGTGATTGAAGGATCGAGAAGAGGAGGTTCTTGTTTTTTCAAATTCAAATACAAGATTATAATATTATATGGTTGAAATCAATACACAGATGTATTGCCGCCCCAGCGGTTGCCAGCTCACTCTTAAGTCATTCCCTTGCCGCGCGCCCAATGGTCCCGGGTTCGAGTAGCCTTGGGACCATTGCCAAACTTTCATTTTCTTTTCATATTTTTTTCAAACTTTGACTTCCAAACGTCAACTCCTCATTTGGTGAATTTTGTACACTTGTCAATTAACATGCATTATGATAATGAATCAAAAATTCAAAATACTTTCATCTGATTATATTTTTATCAGGCGAAAGCGATACATTTGATGCTTTCAACACGCTTTTTCAAAGGTCAAACTTTCGAAGCCATTCTTTTCAAACTTCTTGTGAAGTGTACATCATCTTTCAAAACGCACTCAAATCATTTTAAAACTTTTCATCAAAACTTCACTCTCTTTCCGATCGATCCGATTTGACGATAAAACCGAACTCGTTTTCCTCGAACTTCCGATCATGGGCCTCACTGCGATGGTAAGTCCAAAGAATCTTTATGTGCATAATTATTTCATTGTACATATCCAATTCTTTTGTACACATCTATTTTAGTTGTGCATGCTGAACATCTTCGTGTACTCATGCAGACAAACCGTCCGTTGTTTTCTTCACTTATATACACCCAGACTCTCGGTATTAAAGAACGTTATTCGGTAATAACACCTTTCAATATGGGCCTCTCCTGCGATGTGGTCAACCCTCTATGTACATCCATCTCCTTGTACATACATGCTCGTTCGTGTACATATTTATTTCCTTGTACACATTCAAACTTGTAAATAATCAAGTTGCGCTCGTTTTTAACGCTTCGTTTCACACACCTGTTTATATTTCCTTCATAAACTCTTGTAAAATAAACTTTACGCGCGTTGTTTATATTTCCTTCATAAACTCCTGAATAAACTTCATACGCTTTTATATAGCTATCTAGTTATAACATAACAACTGGTCTAACCACTAGGCTCACGGGTTAGCCTCCTCGGGGCTTTGTGCAAGGTAACTCATTTTCATCTGATTCAACCTCCTCTTGGGCTTCATATAAGAAAACTCATTCATCGATTTAGCCTCCGCTAGGATCATATAAGACAACACTCTCCTGTGGTCGGGAGGCTTCAAAGCTCCTCGTTGAGGTTATTTCTCTGGGCATCAAGACAAAGAGAGACCGGAAATCTGGCGACCTGATGGGCAGCTCCACAAGAATCATCTGGCGTGGGATAGAACCCAAGGTATAATTTCGGGTGGTGCTCTTAATCTGGAGGATGGTTTTCCGGTGAAATCCTCTTAAAAGAGGCCGTTACACGCTTCTCTTGAGCTTCATGCCGGGACCTCGGGTGACCTCGAATCCTCCTGGGCTTACAATACTGGACCCATGGAAGCTTTAAAAGCATCCCTAATCAATCAATTTCTCCTCGGATGGGCGTTTTATCATCTGTGGAAGAAGTATCTCCCGTCCATCACATCAATCAAAAACTTTCAGGCAACCAAACAAGGCAGCATCTCTTAATTGTAAATGGTAACACGGCACACTCAGGCAAACACCGATGCTTATTAAAAGATTCGATCATCTTTCAAACATCTTTCTAAGCTCGTGGAATTGGTAGCGCTCAAGCAAAGCAGGCTGCCAACTTAGATGAAAGATTGATCAATCGACCCTTGAATGTGTGTGGAATGGATTAGATACATTTTTCGTAAGGATGACGTTCTCTTAATCTGTACATCCGTTGCTTCCACTAGCATAAGTGGAGACTCGATTGCCGACTCTCGGCATCGCAATGCGACAGATGGTCTCGTCATGGCGAGCAAATTTCTTTCTCCCCAAACAAACCATCAGATCCCAGATCGAGCTCAGCCTCTCGATTCCTTAAGATAAAGGATCAATATGATCGAATCTTTGCAAGCACAATAACAAAACCTATGATCCCACATAATCCTTCTTAAATCAGGGGCTTTCCCAATCATGAAATAGCAATTAAAACTGCCTATCAAACATATTCATATAAGCTATGAATAACTATATATGGGGTGCTCCATCTATTCCTTTATACAACCCTTGCGGATCTCCCCGATGCGTTATGTCGGTTGGCGCTGAGTCGTAATGTATATCAAATCGATGAGGGTATTGTAGCTTTCGCTTTCATAATCATTTTTCGTGTTGGAAATAATAAAGCCGATGCTCGTGGCTCTTTACCGACAAATCAAAATAAATGGTTTGAGCCGGAGAATCGTCAGTCGATTGTTCACGCGCGTCACTGGCAGCGAGCAGACTGCGTCAGGTTCAACAAATACTCGGTAAATCTACGGGTGGCAGATGTTGCGATGAGGAATTTTGAGTTGCATGCTTTAAACTTTCGAAAAAGGCATTTCTATGGCAACTTTGGGGAATTCTTTTTGGATAAGAATACCGTCCTTTGATGATCTCTGTGAGGAGAGAAGACTTACATGTGGTTGTTCTATCTTTCAGATTGAAACATTTTATGAAGAAAGTATTGAAGTTCATACGTGTCCATAGTTTGAAGGAAAATTTAAGCTTTTATTTCAAAATTTTGAGTAAAATTCATTTAAAACTTTTTAGTTTCAAAAGTGATTTTCACAATAAAAGCGTTATTTTAAAAGCGAGAATAAGCGAGGATTGCAAACAAATGGGCCTGAGGACTCAAATTTATTGATAGAATGGTAATAAGCCAAAGGTGTGATTCCATGAACTATTTACAGAGTTGGAAATGATAATTTTTTGGGAAAAGGCTAGAAAACAAATAACCACTATTATCCTAACAACTTTGAATTCCAATTGTGTTTTTGCTTCAAAAGGTTTGATTGAAGATCCGTTGATGGAAGTTTCTTCAGATTGACGAAATATGGACTGATGTAGTTACTTTGTCATTTTTTGTATCCTTAATTTACATAGATTGCCTTTTAATCTATCGGTATAATTTCTATTGTTGTCTCTAATTTTTGCACGGACCGCCTTTTAGTTTTGATCCATAGAGACACTCATTTTGCCTAAACCGCCCTTTTGGGTTTTCGACTTACCGAGCTGTTCTTTTGTTGTTTTTTTATTTTATTTTTAGACAAAGTATTTCTTGACTGCATCAGCATTCACAGGATGCGGGAGTTCATCACCATCCATGGTTGTGAGAGTCATAGCACCGACGGAAAAGCTTCTTTTGACGATGTATGGTCCTTAGTAATTAGGAGTCCATTTGCCCTAGAATCGGTTGAAAAGACAAAATCTTTTAAGCAGTCGCCTTCTCGGAATTCACGGTGGGACCTTTTTGTCGAAAGCTTTCTTCATTCTTCTTTGATATGATTGTCCATGACCGGAGGCGGTCAGGCGCTTTTCTTGATCAAGTTGGGAGTCGTATATGCTTTGACACCATTCAGCCTCGGATAACTTAGTTTCCATGAGAACTCATTGTGGAATCTCAACTTCTACGAGGAATCGCTTCCATGCCGTGTACTAGAAAAGGAGTTGCCCACAATGGATATTGCATACAGTCGATACCCATGCGGAGCAAATGGCGCATTCGTGCCGGTCTTTGTAGGTGATGACCATCTTAGGGCGATCTTCTTGATGTTCTTGTTCGCAGACTTCAGCGGCGCTTGGATCATCTTTGGTCAGTGGGGAGATGAGTTATGATGCTCGATCTTGAATTCCTCACCGCAGTTCTTTCATCATTTTGTTCCAAGTTTGATCCATTATGCGTAATGATCTTACGGAACTCCATATCGGCAAATGAGGTTGTTCTTAATGAACCTCACAACCACTTGTCTTGTGGCGTTGGCGTGAATCTTTGTGACCCATTTGGTGAAGTAATCAATAGCCACTAAAATGAAGCGATGTCCGTTGGGCGCTTTTGGTTCGATCATCCCAATCATGTCGATGCCCCACATGGAGAAAGGCCATGGAGAGAAGAGCGTAGAGTTGGTGGCACATGGATCTTATCTGCGTAGATCGGCACTTGTGACATCTCTTAACGTGTTCTGCAATCAGTTCCATTGTTGTAATAGTATCCTACTCTCAAGATTTTTCTCGACATTGCATGCGCATTTGAATGGGTTCAAGGATCCTTCATGCACTTCATGGATTATCGTGTCGCTTCTGTTTACGTCGATCGAGCGAGAACCATGTCAAAATTTCTTTTGTAGCACATCTTCATTAGGAATAAATTTCTGAAAGCCTCCTCGAGTTTTCCTATCTTTATCGATGCCCAGTGGGTACTCCACGAGTTTGAAGAAAGCGTTTGATGTCGTGGAACCACGGTTTATCATCGAAGAAGCTTGATTGCAAATACATATGCAGTGTCTGGCGTGGATCGGATCTTAGCATATCGTTCCAATTGTTGACTTTGAACATGGAAGATAGAGTAGCCAAGGCGTCGCCATTCGATTATGATCTCGAGGATATGATGCGGTTCAACTTTGTTGAAGAAAGTCAACAAACGTCTTGCATAATCTACGTTATGGAATCAGACCAAGATGATGAGTTTCATACTTGTCTTTGATTTAATTGATCACAAGGGCTGAGTCTCCATATATGTCAAGTATTTTGATCCTCAAGTCGATGGCTTCTTCGATACCCATGATACAAGCTTCGTATTCGCGATGTTGTTGGTGCGATCAAATAGTGGCGAAAAGGCGGGATGAGAACCCTCAAGTAATGATGGCGCCCCAATTCCATTGCCAAAGACGTTTGCTCTCCATCAAAGATTAAGCCCCATCTAGATTCTGGATCAGGACCTTCTTCAGGTTGTAACGGTTCGTCGCAATCTTTCATCTTCAAGTACATAACATCCTCGTCAGGGAAGTCAAACTTGAGAGATTGGTATTCGTTGATAGGTTGATAAGCCAAGTGATCGGCAAGAATGCTTCCCTTGACCACTTTCTGAGCACGGTACTGGATGTCATATTCAGATAATAGCATTTTCCATCGAGCAATCCTTCCTGTTAAAGCAGGCTTTTCAAAGACGTACTTGATTGGATCCATTTTGGAGATTAACCAAGTCGTGTGATTGATCATGTACTGGCGGAGACGTTTTGAAGACCACACCAAAGCACAACATGTTTTCTCGAGCAAGGAGTAGCGAGTTTCACAGTCTGTGAACTTTTACTCAAGTAGTAGATGGCATGCTCTTTCTTACGGTTTCATCTTCTTTGTCGAGCCACGCGTGGAATCTTCTTGCGGTAAGGTACATGATTAATGGTCTTCCTCCGATTGGAGGAATCAATATTGGAGGTTCGGACAAGTATTCTTTGACATCATAAACACTTTTTGGCAATCTTCATCACACACCTCTTGATTTTTGCGGAGCTTGAATATCGGCCCGGTGTGGTCATTTGAGAGATAAATCAGGAGATGTAATTCAATCCAAGAAATCCTCTTACTTGATTTTCTGTATGTGGCGCGAGGCATTTCTTGAATAGCTTGACTTTGTCGGGTTCAACTTCAATACCTCTTTGGTGACAATGAAACCTAGGAGTTTTCGGATCTTACCCCAAAGGTGCATTTGTTAGGATTCGATTTGGAGGAATTTTCTTAGTCGTTTGAAACAACTTCAAGAGATATTCTATATCTCTATTAATTGGTTTGCTATCATGTCATCCACGTAGACTTGATCTCTTTGTGCATCATGTCATGAAAGAGTAGTCATCTATCCTTTAGTAAGTTAAACATTCTTTAATCAAGCGACATTACTTTGTAGCAGCGTGCCCCATGGTGATGAAGGATGTCTTCTCCATGTCTTCGAGGAGCCATTAGATGCGATTATAGCCGGAGAAACCGTCCATGAAGGAAAAGGCGTTGAACTTTGCACTATCCACTAGCATGTCGATGTGGTGGCGGAAGTAAATCTTTTGGACTAGCTTTGTTCAAGTCCCGTTAGTCAACACACATTCGGTACCTTTCTTTCTTGGAGCGGGCACTATGTTAGCCATTGAGGATATTCGGAGTGACGAAACGCGTCAAGCTGCTTTTGGACTTCCTTTTTGATTTTGTCGAAGCCATTTTGGTGAACTCTTCTCGATCTTTGTTTAGCTGGTGGACACTCGGTCTTAATGGCAAGTGATGCTCACGATCTTTGTTATCTAAACTTGGCATGTCTGGTAAGACCAACAAACACATCAACATATTCTTTGAGAAGATCTATCGGTTTTTCCCTTGACGTTGCTATCAGGTAGAGCTCGATGTTTACTTTTTGTCTTTCAGGAACCAGGGTTGATTGCCCAAAGGCTCTTTGTGATTTGAATGATTCTTTCCTCGTGCGTAAGTAGAGAGAAATCTCATCCGAGATCTCTTCTTCAACTTCTTCCGGCCACTTCAGGGATTTCAAAGTTGGGAGGATCTTGAGTTATGCGTTCAATGGATTTGTCCATACATATTTGATTTATGTTTGATTAATTAACTCTTCTCTTTTTTTTTGAAAAGTTAATGTGATGGATCACAGTTATATTTTGAAGATTTTTTTATTGTGTTTTTAGGATTACCATTTCCAAAAAGGTAGCGAAAAATAAACACAAGTGTGGAATCAATCAAACAACGCTTTTATTTATGATTCACTATATGAAGCAGGGCCTAAAATACAAACTCATTTGTCTTGGGCAAGACAAAGAGAACTTATTTAAGCTAAACCTATAAAACATCTCTTACGCTTTGGGCGGGAGAGTTCAAAACAAAAGCAAAATAAACTACTTAGGACTATGAACATTAGTCAAGAACTTCAACAGGCTTCCAATAGTATGAACTCCTTGGGCGTCAAGATACTCTGATAGTTTTCCACTTGGCTTAGTTCTTGAATAGACTTTGGTGGTTGGTCGAACAGGCCTTGGGACTGGATGTTTGACCTTGCCTTTGTCTTCTTGAGGCGATCTTCTTGACTGATTGGCGATCGAGGAGCATGGAACACAACATATGTACTTTCCATTGGCATTCGTGTTGAATTCAGGGATGTTCTTTCCAATCTTAAGTGAAGAGACTCATTGTGCTGCGCTTTCCAATTCGTTTCAGTCGTGTCACAGATCTTGATAATCACATTAGTAGTGATAGTTAAGATCTGTTTTGACAAACTCCGATAATTAAGAGATATCTTCATTGAACCTCATTGGTTGATGAGATCGAGAAGATGTGTATATACTCTACAGTTGACTAGGATATTCAAAAGGATCATCCCATCCGGTTGGTGGATATCTTCAATCTGTTTTTGAGCTTTTGGTGCGGTGTTTCACCATGTAGTCAAACTTTCCACTTGGTTCTCCCAAGGTATCCCAAACTTGAAGGACAGGTGGTTTTCATTTGAGTGTTTTGAGAGACATGCTTTTGAATTGGTCG